>JAMLFT010000322.1:0-46549 GCA_026544285.1 Pachyrhizus erosus
AATATTTATAATTTATTTAAATATTAAAATTATTTTTATTTTATTAGATTATAAAAGAAAAAAGACATCAAAACATTACTTTAATATTTTAACTAAAGTAAGCATAATGGTCTAAGTATAAATATATAAATACCCATTAAAATAAGTACCAACACTAAAATAATCACTCTTTTTTACTGTCTAAATATGAGCTTTTTTTTAAATGAATATAAATATGATACTATTACTTATTGGTCAACAAGTGAGTTCAGGTGGTGCTTTTTCTTTTCTCTCGAAAGAAGTGCTTCTTAATTTTCCTATTTTAGACTCAATAATAATTAATTTTTTGGCCTGCTATTTTTGGACTCTAGTAAATCAGCCCATTATAAACAACGAAGGCCCACTACTAGACTTGGACCTGACCAGCAAGGCTGCAGTGCTCCGCAAGCAAGGGACAATTATATCCCTGGGCACAAAGTTGATTTGGGAGTCCCTTCTATATTAACGAAGAAATTAGAAATATTACCAACATATTATTTTAAATACATCTTCTATCATTAATATTTTTTATTATTTGATTTAATTTTATTCAAAATAATATTTTTTATGAATATTTATTTAATGAATTTCTCTCTTAAATTTATAATTTTTAATAAATGTTAACTAATAATAAAATATGTATTAAAATGAATATGTTAAAGAGTATTTTGTTATTACTCTTCTTTTAGATAAGTCATTAATTGGTAAATTTAGCCCCGCAATTAATTTTTTTGGCAATTGGTAAATACATTTTGAATTGTTAAATGTATTCTCTTTTTATGTCTTTGGTATTTTTTCCTAATTTTTTAAATTTATTTTTGTCAAGAGATAAATGATTCAAATATTAAATTTTAAAATATATTTAACTAATTTCATAAACTAAATTATAATATATATATACACAAAAGTAAATTACACAAACCTCCTAAGATTTAAACTAATTATATATGATACTCTTCTATTTTGAAACTTTACAAAAAAAAATCCTTATTATTTGTCTTATATAACGTTAAGCTTTCTTTTCTTACTTACACTCCTTGTATTTTTTATGTATTATACTTGATACCTTTTTATTAATTTTTTTTGTTTAATTCTTTACTATCAAATAATAATATTAATTAAAAATATAATAACAACATTAATAATCTAATAACCTATCATGTTATCATAGAGTCTAATAAGATAGTTACATATAATTTTTTTGTTAACTATATTTTTTTTTTATAAGATTACACAATAAAAAATATCAAATATAATTAATACAAATTTCAAAATTTTATATAATTTATTTTCCTTATATATATATATATTATTTCATTTGCTATCATGCCTATATTTTTGTTTATTAATTCAAATAAGCATAGAAGTCTTGCAAAATATCGACTAAAAAGTTGGTGTAATGATGAGAGATTGAGATAATACGTGCAGAAAGATTTGTTTGAAGGTATGATAACCATATATAACTCTGATTTATTTCAATGCTCTTGTAAAAAATATATTTATGTTTAAATAATCTATACAAAGAAGAAGAAAAACAATAAGAAAAAAGCAGGCAGTATGGCAACTTCTTGGCATCAGAGCTACCACACTGATACTTATCTGCGTTGCATGGCATAACCACGTCAATAAAGAGAACTAATACAACATTCATTGGAGCAGGGGCGGATCTTTGTTGTGACACTGGGGAGCCACGGCAACCCCAAAATTTGTTATAAATATAAATATATGTATTTTATGTAAATGAAAATTATAACTTTCGGATACTTGGATCAAGAATGGTTTCCATTGAAGCTACACACCTCACTACTGCAGTTCAAGGAACTTTCGGATACTTGGATCCTGAATATTTTCATACAAGTCAATTGACAGATAAGAGTGATGTCTATAGTTTTGGAGTGGTTCTTGTTGAACTTTTAACAGGACAAAAACCAATATCCTCTGTGAAAGAAGAACAAGTAAAAAATTTAGCTTCATATTTTCTTCTTTGTATGGAGGAAAATCGACTGTTTGACATTATTGATGAAAAAGTCATGCAGGAAAGGGAGAAACAACACATCATTGTAGTCGCCAATCTTGCAAGAAGATGCCTACAGTTGAATGGGAAAAAACGACCAACAATGAAAGAAGTAACACTCGAATTGGAAAGTATCCAAAAATTGGAAAAACATTCTAATGCACAAGAACACCATGAAGAACTTGACCTTGCTGGAATTGAAGACAACCAATTTTGGGCTACATGTTCTACAACTTCAGATTCAGGGAAAACTTTAGACAACAAAGCATCCACCTTGGAGATTATGCCTATTCTTATTAAATAATTGATGAATTTTCTTAAGTGTTTTTATCATGTGTAAAATAAAAAACCATTTTGGTTAGACATATGGAAGAATGTAACTTTCAAAAGCATAGTTGTTGAGAGCATAAGCATGGCATGATAGTGCCTTGTTCCTTGTACAATAGTCAAGGAGTTGAATTACGAAAAATAGTCAATCTTTAGTTTTGAAAACTAACTTTTAGTCAATTTTTTTTATCATAACTTAAAAAATCCGCCAATGAGTTTTCATTTTCTAACTTTGCTTGATATGAAAATAGATTCAAAGAATTTTTCAACAAGTATTCATTTGCTTAAAATAATGATGAAGTCATGACTCTTTGAAGTCAATCTTCCAAAATCAAGTTGTTAACCAATTAACATCTCTAACTAATTGATTAAAATAAAAACACAAAGCTATTAGTCTATTAAAATAATTTTCTAATCAAATAAAATGTTTTTGATTTGCTGCAAAATCTATTTGAAGGTTCCTAGTCGATTAGGACTTGGATAAAATTGATTAAAACACGTCCTGTAATAGCTATAACTTATTAGAACGATTCATTTAAAAATGATTTTAAAACTCTTTCAACGACTATTTTAATACTTAGGCTATACAAATAAAGCTAACATTGAAGCATTTACAACTCTGGACACTTAAATTTCATCATCTAATCTTTAAAATCATAGTTTTGAGCTATCATTTACAAAGTCATTCTATCATTTTATTCAAGTTGAATTATTTGCCTTGACTAAATCCATTTTTCTTCATCTTGTAATCCTTTAAGAGATTCAAGTTTAAACACTTGGGTGAAGTATTCTAAAAATTGAAAATGATATGATTTTGTAAATATTTTCGGACACATGTTGAAACTCGACATATGCAAGGAGAAAATCTTAGGCATATAAAGGGACTAGATGCAGATCATAAATAGCTAGCAGTTGAATTAAGATAAATCTTTATTTTGATTTTCTGTTCTCTACACTCTTTAATTTCTACATTTGTTACACAATAGTTATGGACTATTTCTTACAAACTTGTTATTTTTATTGTATGAGTTTTTCTTTGATTTAGCTTGCTTCTTTATTATATTGTTTCAAGTCATTTTTGAATCATCTACAATATTTGCATCCCTTTTAAACTTACTTTGTTGATTATTATTTGAGTACAGCGAAATGCATGATTTTTCAAAGTTGTTTGAAAATATGGAACCGTTCCATTTAGCCGCTTCTTGAATTATGGTAACCATTGCTAACACCATTCCCTCACTCTTTTTCTAGGATTTGTTTTTGTAAGGGATATATTTTAAAAGATAAATATAAATTATAGCTATTAGCTTAAAAATTGACAATTAAGATTTTAACAATTGTATTGTTTATTATGTATGTTTGATTAAAATTTCAACATTAATTTCTAATCAATAATTACAATTCGACATTTTAATTTTTGAAGTACATTACTCACAGTCGAATTGCTTGTTTACAAAAAAAAAAACTATTCTCCAAAATAAGTGTAAAATGAAGTCAATGTTAAAGATATTAAAAAATGCATTAATATCATCCCTCAACATATTTTTAGATTGGCCTGAGAATTTAAATACAATAATTGGGAATGACGATAGATAAGAATAAGATATGAGTAAAATTCAATAAGATATTTTCTCACAACACTTCAAATCTTACTGTTTGTTAGAGACAACTTGCAGTGTACCGTACAAAGTTCTAACAAATACGACACGACAAAAAATTAAGATCTTTACAAATTGTGTTATTCTAAAACCTACGTAAAATATCTATCTAACAATTAAATCAAACAACTTCTGGGGCTTCGGAGAGGAGGGCCACACACACATCAAAGGCAAAATTGCCCATCGACATTATACGACCACATTATATTTTTAATTCATTCATGGTCATAGACCATGAAATAATGGTATACAAGTAACATGTATAATCTCAATAAAACTCCCATATCACATTCTTGTGAACGCAAGTACTTCTCTATTGAGCATGACCATCTACTTAATATTGTGTGTAGGGACACTAAGATAAAATTTGGTATTCTTGAAGTCATCTAACAGTGGGTTGTATCCATCCTTGGTTCTCGTTTTTGTGGGCAAACCAAACTCCTCCATGAAAGATGATGTGTCCAGCTACATCAAATATAAACCATTAAGCTAGAGAACATTAAATTGCCAAGAATTTGAAGCAAAGCACATTCCATATTGTCTCATCAGATAAGCAGAAACGATAGAACTTACCGTAATTGTTCTCCTTTTCTTTCCTTTTTTGGATGAATGATCACCATGAAGTTTTAGCCACCCAGAACAAAAATGATCAACTTGTTCCAAGAGCCTAAAGTCTGTAGGGAAAAAGATATCAGCGTCACCCTGCAACAGATAAACACGTTTTAGTACAACCATGTATTTTTAGAACTTCAGAGAAATTGTTCTATGACAAGATCACCACTTATACAAGACAACAAGCATAATTAGTTTAGTGCTCCTGTGAAGTAACTACAAACGATGATGATTCAGCTTAAATAGTTTCTTGTTGCAAGTGAATGCAACAAAATGATCCGGAATAACTAACAAAAGATGCTTAACCAATATCAAGCTGAACTTTTTATATCAGGCTCCTTGTATTATTATACTCCCAAGGAATTCAACAGCTTTTTAAGTTTCTCCTAAGGAAATATGTTCGTAATTTGGATCGTTCCTGATCACTTGTAATTTAATTTTCAGGATCTACTTGACAAAAGGCTGTGAGATTAATACCAACAAATTACTCTAACATGGAAGTTTAACTAATGAAAATTGATTCCTTTAGAGTAGAGCAACGATGTATAAAAACAGTTCCTAGATTGTTTGAAGGGAATTTCTATCAGTGATAAATAAATGGATTAAGTAGCCTAGTTGTTCTTCTAAGCCATTTCGGCTTGCTGTTATATAATTTCTTATCCTCCCTCGGATGTACTTTCACCTCTAGCATCTTTTAAACACATTACCTTTTTTATCAAAAGCACCCAAAAAAGGAAAGTTCCTAGGTCATACAGTCCCTATTATTAAACAAATGTTAAAAGAATCATGCTAGATGAATTTATTGAATAAAATATATTAAAATTAAAATTTCTGGTAAGTTCAAATGTTCAACAGCATTGGTAGCCATTACATTTAGCAAATCATGAATGCTTTAGAATAATTTACTAAATAATACTTCAAACAGTATTAGATTTAACCAAGATTGTCTCAAGCTACAAATAGAGTATCCTCTAATCATGTACGGCACCAGATGAAGTGAATGAGTCAGAATAAGGCAAATATGTTGAAAAGGTAAGAAGTTAGTGGTAAACTGAACCTTTGCCTCCATATAATTATCATAATCTGAGCTGCTCCCATCTTTCTGCCACTCATAAGAAAAACTCAGATAATTAAACTTCACTCTAAAGTTAACAAGATGCGAAAACAGACAACTGCAGTTTTGTTAAAAGTATAACAAGAATATACTTTAGTTGAAACCAAAGGAGCTCTTTCACCAGGTATTTTCACATCTGGCAGGTAGCTGAAATCAGAAGCAATCAAAGACATCTTTGGTAGCACCTCATGGAGAACCTCAAGCAATTTCTGAAAAAGTGAAGGGATAATAAATTCAATAATCAATTTATATATCAGAGACTTAAGGAAGATTTAAGAGATTCTTACCAAGCAACCAGTTGGCAGCCAACATCTACGTGGTTTTGGGTAAACCTTTGACCAAATGCTTTTCAGAGTAGATACTGCAGTGCTGTGAGTTGTCTGGGTTTTATCCAAGTCCATGATCTCAACACAACGTGTAATTAGTGAGTCTTGCAACGGCTTGTATAATTCGCTGAATGTTTCTCTAATAAAGGTAGAAAATGGTTTGTGTAATTCTCATTTAGGTAGTATAAAAGAGGCCACAGAATAATGTTATGATTTATTAATCATTTAAATGATAAAAAGAAAACATCTTTCTCCTTTTCTATTTTATATAGAGTAGATTTAATGCAATAAATACAAATGAAAATGGGAGATAATTCTCCTATTTACATTATATGATAGGCCTCTATAATTACAAAGATCCTAATTAAATAAGAAAACATCATAAAATGGAAAATAGAAATATATCCTAACCCATCATCTAGGATACTCTAAACTATTCTAAGATATTAAAAAGATATCATCAAATATTCCTTAGATTTTCTAACACTCCCCTTCAAGCTAAATCTTGTTAAGCTTTCAGAATTCAGCTTGTTACAAGAAAACAATTAGTTTCTCCACAAATAAAAATAATTAGAAAACATAAAAATTGAGCTCCATCAAAAACAATTGTTGGAAAAGAAATTTAGAGATATTAGAGAGAATTGCTACAAAGATAGTTTAGCCAAATAGTTAGAATGATCGTCAACTTGAGAGAAATTTCTTGCAAAACAAGGTCCGACCTTCTCAAAACTACATTTGGAAGCCTCAAACCAAAAATTATTAGAGACCTCAAATATTTAAACATGAAACTAAGTCTAACAAAAGAATCTGAGACAGAGAGTTGTGCTAGTGTGAGTCATAACCGACGTAAATCTCTATGAGAATAATCAGCAGCAGGAAAATAAGTGACCACCTACTAAATAATTAAATACGATTCATTTGTGCCAAAAGGAAATTCAGAGATATTGGAGAAGCTAGAGAGAATTGCTACAAAGATATCTTAGCCAAGTAGTTAGAATGAACTTGAGAGAAATTTCTTGCAAAGCATCGTCTGACCTTCTCAAAACTGCTTTTGGAAGCTTTAAACCAGATATTATTAGAGACCTAAAATATTTAAACCTGAAACTAAGTCTAACAAAAGAATCTGAGACAGAGAACTGTGCTAGTGTGAGTCATAACCAACATAAGTCACTATCAGAATAATCATCAGCAAGAAAAGAAGTGACCACCTACTAAATAATTAAATACGATTCATTTGTGGCAAAAGAGTCACCACCAGAATGATCATCGGTGGAAATAGAAACCATTGATGTGATCCATTAGTGAGAAAAAAGTTGCAAGACAAACACCAAAGCAGTAGAACCAAAGGTCTGGTGATGTTCATACCACTAGAGGAAAGTCTTTGTACGTAGCAGTTGTCTGAGGGTCATGAATGGGCTGAGATGTAGTACTAGAGGAAGCCCATGACCAGAAACAAAAGGGCAAAAAATTCGTCAATAGAACAGTACTTGAAAGGAGGTTAGCACAGGGTGTGTCACCATAAAAGTCCGCAGCAGCAAACATCAGATGCCGAAGAAATCAATGTTGGCGAATGGCAACTGCCAGACATTTCACTGGAAAAGTGGGCAGCAAGAAGCAGATCAAAGTGGAAAACCAGATTAGGACACAGCAGAAAAGTGACAGTCACATTTGAAAGAAGAGACACAGCAAGAGGTGACTAATTGGTGTTTTAAATTTTTGGAAACCCGATGTAAAATAGTGATGAGACAGGTCACAGAGGATGGTATTGCTTTGATATCATTTGAAAGAGGGCAAAGTAAATGCAAGAGATATTGAAACTATGTCTTGACTACACAGCAGAGTCCATTTTATATAGATTTAATACAATAAACACAAATAAATATAGGACATAATAACCTATTTACATGAATGATAGGCCTATAATTACAAAGATCCTAAATAAATAAGGAAACAAATTATAAAATAGAAAATAAAAAATAAATCCTAACAGATCATCTAAGATACTAAAATGAAGCACTAGAATGTGTCGGGGGGGTGGGCACTAGTATGATCAGCATAAAGCTGAGACTTACTGGTCAGGTTGCCTCTCAACCCAGACTTCCATCCATGAGGAAATTTGATTCTCTGCATAGATAAGATCATGTGGAAGATTATCAAGTACCTACACAAAGTAAATTAATTATTGTGAAACATCTAAATAATAATAAAAATAATAACAATAACAATAATAATAATAATAATACATCATTAATGAGAGAAAAAATGGGCAGAAGATAATTTCTAGTCTGCAACATTTAATGCTTAGATTCTTGGCAAAGCATACACAATTGATTCAATTTTTTTATGATGTATTGTATTGACAGTGGCAGATGGTCAATGCCAGATCTTAGCTTCTAAAGGAGATCTACCGGCACAAGTATTTAAAACCCAACATATTACAGGCAGACCATTTGGCAAATAGCAGTTCAGAGTGTTGCAATAGTGGCTAAAAGCCACTATATTACAGGCAGTCCAATTCCCTATCCTTGCTAAAACCCAACATCATACATTGGGCTGCACCAAATTAGGGGATTTTAGGTTCATCAACATCTACAAACTAATTTAGGCATTTGAAATCACATTGAAAGTCAGGCATCCCACAAAGCATCACAGAAGGTTGCTCTGTTGAAACCATAGTAGTCAACAGTGCCATATAGCAGCACTATAGTAGAATAGCAGAGCAAAACAGCCATGGGCACCTATGGGATTCCAATAGTAGAGGGGTTTTCAATAGTAGCCACTGCAACCAAAAGAGTGGCTTTTTTTTTTTTTTTGCTATAGCAACACTACCATGATATAGGCTTCAAAATCCCATTTTTACCCCCTAAAACATCCTTGTTTAGGGGTTTTAAGCATGCAAAATGTGATATAGGTTTTTTTTTACCCCCTAAAGCATCCTAAAAGAGTGGCTTTTTTTTTTTTTGCTATAGCAACACTACCATGATATAGGCTTCAAAATCCCATTTTTACCCCCTAAAACATCCTTGTTTAGGGGTTTTAAGCATGCAAAATGTAATTTCTTCCCCATTTTGTAATGCATTATTTCAGAAACATACTAGGATTTGAAACTCTTCTTCAGTGACCATTCCACAAAAGATTACCATTGTTTTGACCTTTGTTCCTTCACACTTTATAGAACTTTTTTTCCTTTGTTCTATTCTTTCTTCTTCCTTCAGACTTCCTAGTTCACATGCTACTGATTTTTATCTATTTCTATCTTCTTTTTCTATTAATTTCACCATCATCCTTCATTCTTTTTACTTCATTACAATTACAATGTTCTTATTGCTCCTATATTGATAACACTTGTGTGTAAATTGTGACTTATTATTTATCATGAATTTCTTTAATTCAGTTTTTTCTTGAGTATTTATATGTGTATTATAAATTATTAGTTTTATTAGAATATTTAACATAATGGCAATCCAGCATCCCACACTATACCACTAACTAGTTTTGATCTTTTTCTTACTGATATGCCCATAATAAATTAGTTAATTTTGATCTTTTTTTTCTCAAGTGTTTTGTTATGTAATCCCTGTCCCTTATTTACCTCTTCCATCAATCCCTCGTATCAGGTTTTATTTTTTGACAATTACCTAGACAGACCCAGTCCTCCCTAATTATGGACATCAGTCAAAAAGTGATTCTTCCTCTTCTATGGTAAAGTCAACTGGTGATAATATTGATGTAGAATGGCAATGGAATAGTTTGAAGAATTGAAGGATAATAAAAACCAGATGTCTGTTTCCTTAGAAATTAAATAAAACAAAGTTGAAGTCCTTTTCCTTTATAGGGAAAAATATTTGAACTGGAGGACTTCAAAGCTTCTCTGCCTTCTGAATTATAGAACACACCTCAAGCATTATTACCCAACATGCTTGTTGGTCCACCTGCCCTGTAAAGGAGGGAACAACGAAATTAGCATTAAGTCATAAACTTGTCTTTGACACACTACAAAAATGTCCACACACATCTCCAAAATACAAGCCCAGAAGTTTAAGAAATTTCACTTTTAAGTGCGAATAGGTATACAATTGAGCTTCATGTACCATAATAATTCTATCAAAACAGCCAATTGGTATTGTTAGAATATATGGAATATTCACTATTAAGAGTCCTTTAGAATATCTTACATTATCCTTTAGGAATAGTTTCTCTATTTCCTTATTATTTATTAGGATTCATCACCATATTTCCTTATCTTGTGATATGTGTCCTTTTAATGAGGAGTATGATTAGTATAAATACGGATTGGTGCTCTAGGTTTTAAGAACCTATATCTCATTGTAATGCATCACAATACTCAATAGAATATTATCCAAAGCCTCTCCTTTTCTTCCCTCTAAACCTAAAACCCCATAATTTCAACAGGTGTGAACAGAAATATGTAGAGCTTGTCTGGCATCTGAAAGTGCACCATCATCCATTCAACTCATCAATGTTCACTATCTCCTCCCCTCCTCCACAACATTGTACCCCAAGAAAAATCAGAAGTCCATACCCTCATATATAAATTAAACATTTGAAAAGACAAAATGAAGCACTAAGTGATTCCAATTTAAGCATTCCTCTAGCATTCAGATTGCTAACAAAGCAAATATTGATAAAAAAAATAATAGGACCCTGAACACTAGAGAAATGAGAAATAGGAAAATTAAGTAAACAATGGAGATGATAGACATAACAAAATGTGGTAAAAAAAGGAACATCCTTGTACCACTCATGGTATGACATGGTGGAAAATAGAAGGCAGATATTTATTATTTCATTGCTGTTGTGATTTTGTAATAGTAGTAATAATAAGGGTGGCAAAATACACCCAGTGCACAAGGTTCCCACCTAGTAAGATTTGGAAAGGGAAAATGTGTGCAGCCTTACCCCACAAGAAGTAGAGAGGTTGTTTCAAAGATTTGAACCCATGACCTCCAGGTCAAAAGGCAGCAACCTAACCATTGCACACCCTCCGCAATAATAATAATTAATGAAACATAAATATTATAATAGTAAATAGTAAATACAGTAACTAATTAAGTTAAAACAGAAAAGAAAAACAAAATGATGCAATAATGAGTAAGCATGTAAGATTAAATATCTGGCATGTGAAAATCTCCAAAAAATTTAAAAGAAAAAATAGCATCATATTCTATTTGACTTATGTGTATTCATCCAGCCTCTAATTTCATTATAACCTCTAAAATTCAAGAAGACTAATTAAAGTACGGTTGTTAAATTAAAGACTAGACCTCTGGGGCTTTCAATTTCCAAATAGTTTTGTCTAGATGGAATCTTTGATGGGTTGAAGGCTAGGAGAGATAGCACATTATAGGTGCAAATTCATTGCCTTCTACTAACCCCTTGTTGTAGCATTTTTTTATAACCTATGTTAGTGATTGAACAATGCCCCACTACAGGGTATCTTAATCTTTAGACTCTGAATCACTTTAGAAGCCACAACAAAATTTATGTATTCAGCAGAATTACAATAGCAGCCTACCCCATCCACTCCGGTCAGCAGCATCACGACATTCTACCCTGAACTTTGGTATATGGCTGCGCACTTCACTGACAGTTTCTCTTTGCACCTCAGCAAGTGAAGGACTAATCTCAACAGAGCTGTAGTTAAAAAACAGGATAGCACTTCAGATGTGAATTGTATGATTCCGATGAAAGATAGGTACACACGACAAGTAATGAATCTACTTAGGGATGTATCCACAATAACATTGTGGGGGCAGCTGCCTGCACTAACTTTTTAACATTTGTAAATATAATACACTTGTATAACAATAAATTGTTATAATAATTTCAAATGTAGTAAAAATTCATAATATGAATATTGTCCCCGCAAATCTACTCCTAATCTAATTATTTTCAACTTCTCAATTAGACATTCACAATATTCTGTCTTCTTTCCTTTGAATACAATGTTGTCAAATAGCGGCACAACGGCCGCCATGACAGAATGGGGTGGTGGATGTTTTGCCAAACCCCATAGACAATTTTTGAAGGGAGGCCCACTATGGTGGTGCCATATGCCACAATGGGTTGTTTATATGGTGAAATTTTGGCATTCTGTCCATATTCCACCATCCACCACTGATACCATTGTTTGTATATGCATTTTATACATTATTCCTGAAAGGCTGCAACTACCAATTCAATCATTTCAAACTACCTTTATTTTATTTTTATACTTGAATTTTTAACTGTCTATCTCTTTTAATCTACCATATTTTATCTCTATCTTTAAATTGAATTTCAATGGTTAAAAATAATCTTATATCAAAATTTAAATTGTTCATTATAAAACCAAAATTTAAATTATATATTTAAATATATTTATTTCTAATAAATTTTAATTATAATATAATTATATATTAAAAATATTTATTTATTATTTAATTTTTAATCATTTAAAAATAAAAATTTATCAAATATAATGTACAAACTAATTTATATATGAGTATTGTCCTCCGTAACTGAAACTCTCTAAATCCATCTATGGATCTACTTAAATTCCATCGATTAATAAGACTAATACACAACTACTTCAAACATTAATGAGATATAACAGAAAATTTACAATCAAATAAACACAACACAATTATGAGGAGAAAGAGCAGCATGAGATCTACAAATCTAAAATACAACATTTGTAATTTATCTTGTAGAGGACTGAGACCCAAACATTGGATTTGACTGTAGAATGAACTTTGGACTTCCTAACGGGGATTTGTCACAATTCAAGAAGGAACCTCTAGTGTCTTTGGTTCAAGGGAAGTAGAGGGGAAGGGACGTTTTTTTTTAATTTTACCTTGCTTCTTGGTTCAAAAATTTGGAGGGGAGGGAAGGAAAAATGAGCGGGGCTAAACTAAAATCCCTCGCCCTTCCCAGTTTTGCCTCTCCTCCAATATTGAAGTTATTTGGAGGAGAGACAAAGTAGTTTATAATTTTTGGACTGCAAGGACTAAATTGTCTTCATATTTTATTTTATCTCTCATCTCTTCTATTATCCATATTTCCCTTTCCCTTTTTCCTCTCCTCCCTTCCTCTTCTTAAACCAAACCAAACAAAGGGACCTCTGTTTCCCTCCCCTCCATTAAAATCTCTCTCCAGTCTCACCTCCCCCCCCCACCCCCTTCCCTAATTTACGTGAAAACTACCAGCAGAAATGGTCCAAACCATCCTGTCTGAAGCAGATAAGAATAGAATATAATAGAATAGAATCAAGTAAAATCAAAAGGGACACAGCTTCCTAATTTCTCATTTTCTCTATAATTCATCTTTCATATCTCAATGAATTTAAAAGTCCCAAATTAAAGATTGACCCTAAATAGAAGTTACTAATGGGAGAATTATGCATCATAGAAAGATGAAGTACAAATACAATAGAGGTGCAGAAAATATAAGCACAGCCCACTATTTTAACAAAAGAATTAAAAACATTGTCTAAAACTATAATTTGGTTTTATAATAAAATATATGTTACATTGACTATCAAGGCACGTACATGTAAGTCATACTGTTATAAACTTTTGCAGGAGCATTCAACATTATGTAATCCATTATACCCTTGGCACAAGTTCCAGAGCCACCACCAATTTCATATATCTGATTGCAAATTAGAGGATAGTATCAGCTACTGATTGAAGTAATAAAAAGTAACAGCCTGCGTAAACAAGATAAATTTATGGTGCTCACTACATTATTATCAAAAAAAAAAAAATGAGGCTTGCATAGATAATAAAAAGGCATGAAACATACTTATATAGAACTGAAACATTATCTAATAAGTGGTTTAGTTCCCAATAGCAGCATAATGCAGGGCTCTCATAGCCCAGCTGCTGAATGAAGAGAGAAATTTAGATTGGGGGAAAAGGCCAGATGAACCTACACAAGAAACAATGATCAAATGCAACAAGATTGCAATACACTTACTTTTAGAGGAACAGAGAAATTTGCAGTGCGCATGATGGCTTCAGCAATAGCATGAGCATACCAAGGCTACAAAAGTAAATATATAAATAAATAAACATAAAAGAGCTAAAACACTGCATTGACTCACATGATTGGAAATTTTAGAAAAATAAATATATTATTTAAGATTGTACAGCTGTTTCAAGCATCAGAAACTAATTTCATTATAATTTGATATACCTACGAAAAATACTTATACAAATTCAGGAAAATTGCATACCCAAAGTTCTCATGTTCAATATGTGCCTGATTTTGCATTTAGATTCCAATGATGAATTGGGTGAATTGCGCATGGTACAGTGAATTGGGTAGGCGATACACAGGGGGTTGTTGAGAGAATTTTGTAATTATAATTTCAATGTCCAATTTTTCCTTGTGGGTTTTGTAGTTGTTGGGAATTTAGTTCAGACTTGGTCCTTCAGTCCTAGTGTTTGTGTGATGCCTGGCTTAATTTTTCTTTTCGTTCTCAATTTTAACTTAAGCTTTCTTTAGTGTTATAAACTACAAATTCAAATATCTAAATATCTTGAAACCCAGTCAATTCTTGTCAGGACTTTCCCTTGATGCATCCATCTTAACACCCCCAATATGCAGGTATTGCTCACAGCCACAAAACAGACACCAATTGATCCTTTAAATCAATTTCTATTGCTTGCAGTCCCCTGTTGACAAGAAGGTTGAGCTTGACCGCAATAATAGCTCTTAAAGATTGAATGTTCATGGAAACTATACATTCTTGATTAAATAAATGGTTTTAAAACATAACAATTTTCTCCATACCAAACTGAGAACCATAAAAATCACATTCTGAATCATATTATTGATTCTATATATTAAGGACTAGAAAATCTTTATCCCATAGAGTGTACCTTAAAAAGTTCCACTGGTGTAAACCATGATATGTCGCTCTGCTTGTAAATATTATCCAAGTATTTCATATAAGCTTTCCGGCCTGAAATGTGTCACCACTCTACTACATGAGTACAAACCACAGAAAATTTGAAATTATAACCAATGTTAAAATTGAGTTACTCAGCTTCCTAAATTGATAGCAAGTATTTGAACTGAATTGATAATAGTTTGTGAATTTTAAGAAGTTGTATGATTTGCCTTTAATCCAGAGAACTGACAAACTGTCTGAACTGAGATAATCTAAAAGTAGAACATTGAAAAGCCAATTCCCCAGTCTAAATATTAATAACTGACAGTCAAAATTATCAAAAAGTCAATCTCAACAGAGTAAAGTACATTCATCCTCCTTCAGGCATAGTAAAACAATATTAACCCCATTTTCTACTATAAATAAGGGAACATGCAATGTCATTATTTGCAGGCTACAGTAGCAACAAGAACTGCAATAGCATCGCCAGAACAAAATCAAAAGGCTAAAAAACTGCATCACGTAATCCAGACTAATAAAACCTTCTGGCTATTATTTTCATAGTCACATCTACTACCTACTCCTTCTCTCTCAAAACAACCTCATCATCCTTCTTTAAGCCATGGAAATCCCAACCTTTATCAACCTCCCACTTTCCTCAACCAGAATCCGAGACATGTATTAGAGCCTTGACAAGTAAAGCAAGGTCCATTCTTCTTGAAATCACAATTGAAAGTTTCAAACCAATAATGTTGGAGACCCAAATTATTCAAACATGAAACAAAGTCTATTGCTTCTAGGACAGAGACGAAAACAATGCATCTGAGACATAGATAAGACTAATATGCCTGGGACATAGACAGGGATCAACGCATTTGGAACATATACGAGGTTAGTACATCTGGGACATAAACAAGGTCAATGCATCTAAGACAAAGACGGGACAGTGTATCTTGGACAGAGATAGGACCAATGCATTTTATGAATATATTGTTCGAAAGATCTTGACCATGATGATGATAGTCTCGTCCTCGCTAACAATGTGGTAGTGGACGACAATCAAAAATTTATTTGTCAGAAAATGATCAATGAGTAGAAGGACAAACCAAAGTTGTACATGGTTTGCCAAACATTATCTTTGAGGAAAGGTTCATCGGGCACACACAGTTCTTGAGATCACTTTATCAGGTCTAATACCATGTTAAAATTAAAGTACAAGAACAAAATCATGGAGGAAAAATCATGTGTTTAAATACAATGGATGTGTGTTTATCTAGGTTAATTACATTAATTATATATAAATAGAGGATATTTTGTTTTCTCTAAATAAAAAATTATATGCCTATAGACTGCAATTTTGATTTTTAACAAACTTTGAAATTTGTGGCACACTATAAGATAATTATCAATGATTCACATTTGAAATTTCACGGTTCAACAGCCAGGATTGCTAAAGAACGTCTGTCAGTTGTGGCAAGTTCGAGTTACCAATAGTTAGAGACATGAATTAGAAAGTAGCTAAGCAAATAAACAAATAGCATAACCGTGATTTCCAATTAAGCATCTGAAGGAGGTGGAGTACGCATTTTAGCCTTATTAGTTATCAACATTCAAAATACATATTCATGCAGTATTAATTCTCGAAAATCAATTAACTAATAGGATGGATAAATGAATGCATAGAGCAGCACCTTGAAGTTGGTTGAATTTGATAGCATTAGGAAGAACTCCAACGGATCGCGATCTTTGGGAGAAGTAGCCATGTAACGGATGGTAGAGTGCAGAATGAATAAAATCGCGAACCTGTTCGACAATTGAAGGAACAACACTGGCTATGGCACAGGCATCGTTTAGAATTTTGAAGATGTGAGAAGAGAATGGGTTACTTACCAGAACGGGCTTATCCCCAACAATGTGAGTGGAGTAGAGGGCTTCCAGTGGAAGAGCACACACTTGATTGGGAATCGCGAAAGAGAAACGGCGTTAGGTCAGTGAAGATAAAAATGGAAAAGAAAGAGTAGTACAGTACTACCTTTGGAGGCGAGAGGAATGAGAGGAAAGGTGCCAGTGCGAGTGCCAGTGCGAGAAAACATGGTTCAAGCAAATTCGACGACACACTTTACTCAGCTCAAGAGCACACACAATCTTCTCTGCTCTTAAACCCCTCACTATTCAAGGGTTTTTGTTTTTCCTCCAAGTTTTTTCTATTCTGGTTTTTTTCACTTCCTTAAGTAAAGTAATTTATGTTAAATTTTATTACACAAATCATTCACATTGGAATATAATAATATTAAAAGTATACGAGAAATTGTATTTAAAATTTATCCCTTTTTAATTGTTTTGTTAGTTAATTGATATGTTTTATGAATAACATTACGTTTTAAAAAAGATGAATAATATTATAAAAATAATATATGTTTTTATTTCGGTCTTTGTTTTTGAAGTTTTGGGTATGAAATAGTAAAATTAATATTCTTTTATTCTATTATAAATCAATAAAAAAAAATAGGGTGATGTTTTTAAATTTATTAATAAAAATATCACACACTAATTCTAAATTGTGAAGTGCATTTTGTATAAATAGTTACTGTTGGTAATATTAATAGTAAGATTTATTAATATACTAATTATCATCATGTTTTCGTTTCTTTAGTTTATGAATGGTAATTTTTTCTTCTTCTAAATATGGTGATATATATCCACTAAACGTTTCAGAAACTATACATCTTTCCATGGTTGACAATTACACGTATTCACACCCAACTTAAAAATTTGCTAAACCCTATTTTATTCTAACTAGCTGGGCTTTTTGGGATATAGCAATGTCCATATGTATGTTGTGTGATTTAATTCCTAAAAATTTTGGGACCCCAAAATTTGAGAATCTTGTATACAAGCATATTTAACAGGAGGAAAGAAGACATGGACAAGAGTTAATCAGGAAAGAGAGAATTCATGGGCCAAATTAGGACTTGTTTGTTTATCCATTCTCTAAACATGTTTCTTTTTATTATAGATTTTTTAAAAAAAATGCTTTTCAAAATAAGTCCATATCTAAAATTTAAGAAGAAAAAAATTATTTTTAATGGTCTTAACGTTCTCTTTAACAAAATTTAATACAGATGGGCTTATTATAAATTTGCTAAGCCCCATTTCGTTCTAACTAGATGATGGGCTTTAAATATATAATAAGTAATAACCAAATTATTTTAAAGCAATAAGAATCATTATTCCCATTTTTATAACATATTCTTTGCGGTTAAATTAATATTATTTGTTTATATGATATATTATTTTCTACAAGTACTTTCTTTTACAAATATATATATATATCTTTCTAGGTATAATTAAACTAAATATAAACATTTCTCAAAGCGAGAAGTAATTCATCTTGTCATAATAAATTTTGTAGCATTATTTTTTTTTATTTCTGTTATGTCAATTACTTTATCATACACGTCTTATGTTTTTTTTTATTTCTTTTTTATATAAAATATTATATAAAAATAATGTATAACTAACATTTCACCTGCAGCTATCTCTATGAAATGTTGAAGGAGAATGTCGCCATTGCATATTGGTTGTAATGATTAGCTTGAATATTTAACTGAAATAATCTTACCCCATTAAACACTGATTTTATTTGTATAAAGAGTTCACCATCTCACCTTATTGATGCAGATGTGCACAGAGCATTATTCATTAAAGAGAATCAAATAAAAGTCAAAGGACCAATTAACCTAGTCGGTTGGGATCTAAGATTTGCTGTCTGAAGCAATTTTAGGTTTCTTCTATAATTTAGTAGATCGCATATAAGTCGAAATTATCTCATGTGCCAACAATAGTTTGGTAATTTTTAATGTTCTACTCTCCTACATCTTACATGACAAATCATTATGAACTATCAAATTTAATTAGCAAGATAAGTTGGCTCACTTACACTCTCAGCTGATAATCTTGGAATAAGATTTTCTTATTATCATTTTTACTGGAAAAAAAAAAAATACAGTCATCCGAGGATGCTCTTGTGGATATGATATGAACACTTAGTTTTGCAAGTGATTCACTTATAACCAATATTTTTAAAATAGTACTGATAACTAAATTAATGAATAATGATCTAAGTTCTAATCATGGTTGAATCGTAATCGAAAATTTAAGTTTTTTTTAATATCATATGATATTTTGAGTAACAATAACAAGATAAAATTATAAAAATTAGGATATAATTTTTTTTAAAATTAATACAGTTGATTAAATTATTTTATAAAATAAAAATTAGTAATAATTGATAGTTATGAAAAGTACTTAAATATATACATTTATTTGTTTAAAAATATTTTAAATTAAATTAAAAAATTAAAAAAAAAAAAAAACAGTTCAAATCAAATTTCTCCATTCATTTTAGACCAATTCGACTAATTGTTTATTAGTTCTCATCGGTTATGCGATATATTGATGTTTTAGAATTATTGAACCAATTACCGTATTGATTTTCAATTATACTGGGTGAAATAACTCATCCGATCTAATTTTTAAAACAATTCTAACTAGCATGTACCTAAGGAATATGATTTGAACCCATAAATTATGAGCAACCAACAGTACTAGGTATTACTCACCACTATTATTCATTAGATATTTTGTTGCTTGAGCTTCATAGCCATGTTCTGTAGCATTATTTAAGATACAAAAGATGATATTTTATGAACGTTGGTGTCGTGGCTTGAGAAAATGGCATCCTTAGCAGTGGTAACAAGAAGGGCCTCAACGGTGCAACAATGAAGAAAGCACAAAATCTTACTCGGAATTTGCTATTTTAAAGTACCCTTCTACTTGATTTCTATCTCCATCTTGAATTCCTCTCCAATAAGAAGCGACAATTTTGAAACTTGTACATTAACAAACTGAGAGGAGCTATCAAATTGTGACTTCACAACTGCCTTCTTCATTGAACTTGTTCCATTCACAATATTCAACTCATTCCCTGCCAAATCCATTCTATTGAATCTCTTATGCATAGGTATCCCCAAGAAAGTCACCTTGTCTATGACCCACCTTTGGTCCAGAGCAAATCTTCCATTAGTAACCTTAGATGTTACAAAAACACTATTGTTGTGTAATGCGCCATAAAAGCTTACCAATGTCCACAGAGCATTCGCCCCTGCTATGTCAAGTGCCTCCCCATCATCCAAATACACTTGTCCATAACTACTTCTGCTGCTACTTATAACCACCACAAGTTGAAATGCAGTTTTCCGGGAAGCATCAGTTGTCAATGCTTCTCCTTGCAAGGCCAAAATATTACCTTCCCCAACATGCACATTTATGTGATCAGATGGAGCATCAAGAGTGACATACTTGCCTGATTCTGCATTCACTGAATTTGAGACATTAAAGAGGTCAAACCAGCTTCCTTTAGGAAAGTATGCATTAACAGTGGTTGCCCCGGATTGTAGTACAGGTGACACCAGAACCCCTTTACCCACTAGAAACTGTGAGTTTATTTCATATGTGGTGACATCCTCGGGGAAAGAAAAGAAAAGGGGTCTGGCAATGGGAGACCCTTTTGTATGTGCTTCATACATTAGTGTGTAGAAATAAGGGAGAAGACTATAACGGAGGCCAAGCACTTTCCTAGCTGATGCTGCAACTGAATCCCAAATGTAAAGCTCTTGCCTGATGGAGTTTATTTCTGAATGATCTCTTGCGAAGGGGTAAAAAGCTCCCAACTAATTAAGGAAAATAAAAGGAGTTAGATATGTATACGATGCTATTTTTGCAGTTATTTTCAATAAAAAAAATCTTTCCACATAAGATTTTTGTATATTTAGGCAAGGTAAGCATTGAATATTTAACAATTCATACAAGTGAACATATTATCTTCTATGCATCTGAGGATCAATTTTACCTGGATCCAGCGCCGGCAAAGTTCTTCAGTTGTATTTCCTCCGAAACCACATATATCTGCTCCAACCATTGGAATTCCAAAGATTCCGGAATTTAATATTGATGGGATTGAGTATGCCAAATCATTCCATGTAGCAGCATTGTCTCCTGTCCAGTGGGCAGTATACTTACCAGAGCTTACAAAAGTTGATCTACTTAGGATGAATGGCCTTTTACCAGTTATATCCACCAATGCCTTGTTAGTTACTTTGGATTCTAATAGTCCATACATATTGTGGGCATTATACTCAGTGATATTACCAAAGTGTAAAGATGTTGCTGGAACTGTTCTGTCATTAATGGGTCGTAGATCTCCAACATTGTTAATTTTATAAGGAGGGTTATCAAGATTAGAAAATGGAATGGGAGGAGAAGTAATGAAATTAGATAACTCGTTCATGTCAAGCCAAAGGCCGTCAAAAGGGAGAAGGTCCTCAAATAATTTGATTTCCCCACCCCAGAATGCTTGGCTGCGAGGGTTTAGGAAATCAGGGTAATAAACTGGTCCGGGCCAAACTTTACCAAGATAATTGACTCCATTTCTCTTTATGTAGACATCAGCCTTCAAACCTCTATCATAGGTTGCATACGTCTCATTTACACTGATACCTGTTTCCAAAATCTACCTCAAATTAATAAAAGATTCATGGATACTTCCTCAAACATTAAGCGCAGAACATGATTTTGATTTGTTTGGAAGAATTTTCACGGTGCCAAAATTAGGTACCTGGATCCAAGATAAGCACGTATTTCTGACCATTTTTGTGAAGAGTATCAACAAAACTTCTCATCTTATCCAGCGGAAAGTTAATAGGATCAAATGTGAAATCTTTATATGCATCCATGTAATCAATATCTGTCCACATAACTTCCAAGGGTATACTTGCTTTTGCATAGTTGGCAACCACACCCTGGAGATCACTTACATTCTTGTAGCCATATCGACACTGATGAAAACCTTCACAAGAGATAATAATCATGTGGATTAACAAGGGTAGATACAATGGATTGGCATGAATAGACAGAAAATTGCAATTCATAAGTTAGATTTTGATATCTGTGACCCAAGCCATATGTAAATTCATATAATAAATCACGCATTTGTTCTAGGAAGAAACAGAGTAGCAGTGCTAAAAAGTCTTCTAGAAGGAAAAGAAAATAAAGCATTTTAGCTATATTTCGCATTATTTTTACTGGAAGAAATGTCTACATTTAGTGTTTGATCGTACTTCAAACAGGATTATCTCCGAAGGAGAAGAATATGGAAACAAAAATAAAAGTGGAGTGGAGGGGGTTGGAATCTTGCAGTCTTCCTATATTACTAGCCTCTCGTATTTAAAAAGACACGTATACAACTCCCTCTGATTAATGCCATAGCATTTTTTTAGTTCATTATTCCTCTGCCTTGAAGAATCTACAGTATGTTTATGTATCTACAACATCAGAACCAATATTTACTCAAAAACTTGGGTAGGAAAAAGTAAACTAAACCAATAGCATAGCTAACTGCCTGTTGCCGTGTCATTTATCAGTTATCTCGAAAACCGGACATGTTAAGAGTAATCCTACAAATGATTTTATCTGTAACACAAATCACAGTAATTATGGAAACTTTAAGAGTAGAAGCAAGCTAAACAGTTTTTCTTCTCGTGTGATAAATGGTGATGTTGGGTACCCACCTAAATATATATTAGGACTAACAATGTTTCGTCAATTTACCAGCGTCGGTCACCCAGTCAAATTCTTTCCTAATTAAATCAAATCACAATCATTTTAAATTAAATTCCCTCTCCCAAAACACATCCAAATTAGCTTTTACAGCTTGTCATAGCATGTGAAATACTCGGTAGTGTACTCTACTATCAATGATACAATATAGAACTGTAGAAAAACTTACACATCCGTTATGTTTGAAAGTTTTGTCATATCTATATTATTTTTCCTTCTTTTACTTTACCCTTAAAAATAATGTAATCAAAGACTCAAGCTTTAAAGAACGGTCACTGATTGTAATTTCGGCTGCAATATATTAAGGATTTTAGAGCCTCTGCGATTGCAATTGGAGCTGCATCAATCACATTTGTCTGTAATTTCTTGCAACATCAAGAATCGCAATGAAACTGTGATCGTGATTGCAATTTAAAACATCGATTCAAAGTACCACGGGGTATGGGACTTACCAAAGGACCAATAAGGCATGGGAGCAGGCTTGCCAATGAGTTCGGTGTACTGCTCTAACACCAATTCTGGAGAGGATCCAGCGAAAAAGTAGAGATCAAAAATCCCACCAATGACCTTATAAGTAATGCGATTACCGCCATACACAACGTCCATTCCATTGCTGTTGAGCAGTAACACCCCATGTGTGGTGCCAGCCTTCACTCTTCCATCAGAGGAGGGTGATCTCACGTCCAAGTAAAAAGGGTGAGAGCCATAAAGGTTCACGTCCAAGTTGGCACTTGCAATGTCTGCATTCCACAGTGTAAGGGTCTGGTTCGGTTGCAACTTGAAGGAGCTCTTGGTATGTTCTCCGAGGCCGTATAGAGAGGCTCTTTGTGGTGGGAGAGAGGAGGAGAGCTGCAGGTATTGGTCTTTGAAAACAAGAAAAGTTTCGGGGTTGGAAGGGTCTGGTGTGGCGTCGAAGAGGACATCATTAGAGGATTTGCGTGAGACTGTGAAGCCAAAAGGGGTGGTGTTGTGGAGAGTAAAGACAAGGTCTGAGCCTGGATGTGTGAGACTGAGAGAGTCTTCTGGCTCAAGGGAATCTTGTTTGCTATTGAGGAAGCAAAGAGGGTAATGTTGGGAAGAGGAGTCTCTTGAAATCACTTCTGCTGGTATTTCCCATCGTTTATTGTCGGAGTCGGTGATTCTTACTCTCAACCTATCCTTATTCTCAAAACTGCAATCCAGATCAACCAATTATTTAGATAGATACAGGGTCAGATAGTGAAAGACATACTACAAACATTGGCTAGCATAAAATTGTATAAAATTAGTTGTGGTTGTTATTATTATAACAATAGTTAAAGTATAAAATTGTATAAAACCTCTCGTATCTGTTGCTATTACAATAAAATTAAGGTTATTAGTATTTAAAATAAAAATTAGTTTCAATGTGTAAAATTAAGAAAAAAATATTTTTTGAAAATTATATATTAGTTGTTAGATATTTAAACCGTTTTCGAAGGAAGGAAAAAAAAGTGATTTCCTATGATAGATATTTAGATCCATACGTGCATAAATGATGTGTTAAAAATATATAAGACAAGTTAATGGTATGAATTAGGTATGCGTGAATGGACAACAGTAACAAGTAATAGTATTGTTGTTACCTGGCAGCAAGGGAGAGGTGTGGAATGTCGGGTCCAAAAACTGAGGAGTGATTGATGAGATTAAGGTTTGCAGTCAAAGAGATGCCTGTGGGATAACTGTTAACAGTTGAGACGGTGTAGCCATAACCAACTGGTGTTGCTTTTGACGATGAAGCGGAGCAGAGGATGAGAGAAACACAGATAGAAAATAGTAGTGAAGTGATGACAGTGGTTGATGCCATGTATGGATGTGAGCGTGAATAGAAAACCATAGCGGATGGATTTATGTGTATTTATTCATCTCGGAGGCAACGAAACAAAGGATGATTGTGAAATAAATGAGTTGACTCTCTAGTCTTACATGTGCTTTACTTCTTGCAAGTTGCAACCAACCACTAATTTCCCTCCACATGTAAATATTTGTTGAAAATGTAATTCAGTCTTATAAAGTATATTGAAATTAGTATTTTAGAACTTATATAGCACGTTTCACATTTAATATGCAAATCTTATTATTATATTTCACTATTATAAAAATATTTATATTCAATAATTAAATAAATATACATCAATAGAATTTAATAATTTTGTTTGCATTAAGGCGGGTTCGGATGGGTTGATTTAACTATTATAAAAAAATACTTATATTATGTAGTTAAAATAAATACTTTAAATAAAATTTAAGTTTAATTTGATTGTTGACTTTTAAGTATTGTATTTGTATGATTTTATTCTTTTAAATTTTAATTGTATTACTTTAGTTTATTAAATATTTTAAAAGTGTGATGTTAGTATCTCATATTTTAATAGTGTAATTTTAATATTTCAAGTGTTATAATTATAGGATTTTAGTCTTTTAAGTTTTATAATAATGTAATTTTAGTTTTTTGAATTTTGTAATTGTGCAATTTTAATTTTTAAAAAATACTTTTAATTTCATATTTATAAAATTTAAGAGACTAAAATTACATAATTGCAATACTTAAGGAATTAAAATCGCATGATTGAGAAAGTTAAGGACTAAATTCATATAATTGAAATTTAAGAACTTAAAATTTTATATTTGCAATACTTAAAAGAATTTGATTGTCACAATTGAAACTTAAAGAACTAAAATTATATAATTACGATCCTTAAAAGACCAAAAAAAATCTAAATTTTAATAATTTTGTTTGCATTTATATAGAAGTGATCATTGAAAAATTTGAATGAATTTGGCTTATAAAAAGTTCATCCAAGATAAATTGACCATCATTTTTTCTAAATCAATTTTGACCATTTAACACTTTAGTTTGTGTGGTTTCAAATTGATGAGTTGCTAGTTTATCATGTGGATATAAATTGTTCAAAGACACCAATAACAACCATAAATATCAATGCGACACTACTATTGTTGCAACAATGAAAACCATTTAAGGAACCTCCAAACTTTTACCACTAGTTTGTAGAGTGTTTTTAGGAATAAGAACAAGAGTGTGCATTCTCTATTAAGTTTGTCTTCTTTAATGGGAACAAAGTCTTTGTCAATGACATCAAGGATAGGAAATAATTGGTTCCATGAAGTGTTATTACTTTATTTACTATGAGGGGAGGTGGTGATGTAAGTTGTAGGAGATTTAGGAGGGTTACAATGTTGATTTTTGCACAAAACAAAAATGATGAAGGGATAGGATGGAAAAGAGGGTCACACATGGGTGGGTTGGAGATCATAAGTATAAAGAAATAGGTCAACTTGAATCATTCTAAATTTTAAAAGGTAAAAATTAAAAGGTAAAATAGAGGGGAAAGAAAAAATTATATTTAATTACATCCATCAATCACTATAGAGCGCATATTGCTTAATTTAAATGACACTTTGAACACCCAATTTATGAAATGTGAACCAACCATATTCATAATGCATAACTATGATTCATTTTCATATATATATATAAGGTAAAATATGAGTAACTTTTTATAAATATATTAGTTTTCAGTTTGCACCTGCCTAACATCTTTCATATTTCTTCATTTTTTGCTTTACTCTATTTGAAATTTGAATTCTCTCATCCAAAAATCTTATTTTTTGTTCAATTTGTGTAAGTTACACAAGTTTTATATATCACATGTGTGTGTAAATTTATATGTATATATATATAGTATGAAAAAACCTTTTTATACAATATTAAAATAAATAAAAGTTAATCATTAAATTATAATTTAAATGATCAAGATTAACATATATTACGTCGTGTGAGTTTTTTTTTAAAAGTTATAAATTTTTTAAGTAATCACATGATATTAATTTTTAATAATTCGTGTGTAGTTATACAGTATATATTTAATTATTTTACTTTCATATAAAAATATATATTCTCATAATATATGTCATTATATATATATATATATATATATACAATTGATTTTAATATTTAGTTATAATTTGTTAAACAGTTAAATTGATATTTAAATTATATGAAGATATATTAAATTAATATTATAAGTGTATTTAAATTTTAAAAATAAAATATATATTTAAAATTAGTTTCTACTATTTAGTTATAGTTTATTAAGCATTTAGTTTAATTAATATTAAAATAATAAGACTATATAACAAATATATGATAGGAAAAAAACATTACTTAACAAGAGGAGATATTTATTTTAAAGGAAAGTGAATGTAAATGAATGTGAGAATTTGGAGGCATGAAGAAGCTTATTTATACAGAGAGGGATTTTTGGATTAGATAAAAAAATTATATTAAATTTTATTATTAGCTTACTTTTAGAATAAATTGTTTTTACATAAATTCTATTATTTTAAAATCAATTTTAACTAAAATAAATTTTATTAAAAAAACAACAATTTTGTAATCGCTCGTTGAAACAACACACGTAAGTAGTAGATGTGCACAGAGCATTATTCAGATATTTGATTTTAGCATCTCACCTTATTTATTAGCACCCGTACTCTGATTCTGTCGCTTAAGACTAGTGACGTGTTTGGTGAAGTGAGTGCAGAGTATTATTATTCATTCACTAGTTAGGAAATGGGAATTCAAGTGAATTGTGACTTGTGGCCTTGTGACTGCAAAATGAATTAGGAGTTGTGAGTAAAATCTGAGAGTGGGGAAACTCAAAGGACCAATTAACCTATTCTATTTGGGACCTGAGATTAGGTGTCAGAAGCAGATTGTGGTGGTCTTGATAAGTTAATAGATCTCATATAAGTTGAACTACAAATGAACTTTTTAATACCCTAATGTGCCAAACACTGAAACAGTAGTTTCGTATGTCTTCAAGTTTTATTCTCTACACATATTACACGTCAAATCATTCATGAGCTATCAAATTACATTAGCAATGCAGGTTGGCTCATTTACACTCTCAACTGATATTCTTGGAGTAAGATATTTTTTTTGTCTTCTTTAAAAGTAAAGAATACATTTATCCGAGGATGCTCTTCTGGAAATAATATGCAGCCATAAGGTCTTCTGGATACTGCAGAGCTAACTAGCCTGCATGCAACTAAGGATAAAGTGTCAACAGTTGTAAGAGTAGGACTCATGGAACCTCAAATAGAGGAAACTGCAAATTTGATGGCATAAATTATGAGCAACCACCTGTACTAGGTAATACTCACCACTATTGTTGATAGGCAGATATGTTCATGCTTTAACTTCATAGGCATGTTGACATTATTCTGTAAAATTTATTCGTGATACAAAATGTTTCATTTTATAAATGTTGGTGTCGTGGTTTGGGAAAACAGCATCCTCATATAGTAACCTTAGCAGTGGTAAAAAGAAAAGCCGCAAAGAAGCAAATATGAAGAGAGCACAAATTCTTAGTCGGAATTTGCTATTTTAAAGTACCCTTCTACTTGATTTCTATCTCCATCTTGAATTCCTCTCCAATAAGAAGCGACAATTTTGAAACTTGTACATTAACAAACTGAGAGGAGCTATCAAATTGTGACTTCACAACTGCCTTCTTCATTGAACTTGTTCCATTCACAATATTCAACTCATTCCCTGCCAAATCCATTCTATTGAATCTCTTATGCATAGGTATCCCCAAGAAAGTCACCTTGTCTATGACCCACCTTTGGTCCAGAGCAAATCTTCCATTAGTAACCTTAGATGTTACAAAAACACTATTGTTGTGTAATGCGCCATAAAAGCTTACCAATGTCCACAGAGCATTCGCCCCTGCTATGTCAAGTGCCTCCCCATCATCCAAATACACTTGTCCATAACTACTTCTGCTGCTACTTATAACCACCACAAGTTGAAATGCAGTTTTCCGGGAAGCATCAGTTGTCAATGCTTCTCCTTGCAAGGCCAAAATATTACCTTCCCCAACATGCACATTTATGTGATCAGATGGAGCATCAAGAGTGACATACTTGCCTGATTCTGCATTCACTGAATTTGAGACATTAAAGAGGTCAAACCAGCTTCCTTTAGGAAAGTATGCATTAACAGTGGTTGCCCCGGATTGTAGTACAGGTGACACCAGAACCCCTTTACCCACTAGAAACTGTGAGTTTATTTCATATGTGGTGACATCCTCGGGGAAAGAAAAGAAAAGGGGTCTGGCAATGGGAGACCCTTTTGTATGTGCTTCATACATTAGTGTGTAGAAATAAGGGAGAAGACTATAACGGAGGCCAAGCACTTTCCTAGCTGATGCTGCAACTGAATCCCAAATGTAAAGCTCTTGCCTGATGGAGTTTATTTCTGAATGATCTCTTGCGAAGGGGTAAAAAGCTCCCAACTAATTAAGGAAAATAAAAGGAGTTAGATATGTATACGATGCTATTTTTGCAGTTATTTTCAATAAAAAAAATCTTTCCACATAAGATTTTTGTATATTTAGGCAAGGTAAGCATTGAATATTTAACAATTCATACAAGTGAACATATTATCTTCTATGCATCTGAGGATCAATTTTACCTGGATCCAGCGCCGGCAAAGTTCTTCAGTTGTATTTCCTCCGAAACCACATATATCTGCTCCAACCATTGGAATTCCAAAGATTCCGGAATTTAATATTGATGGGATTGAGTATGCCAAATCATTCCATGTAGCAGCATTGTCTCCTGTCCAGTGGGCAGTATACTTACCAGAGCTTACAAAAGTTGATCTACTTAGGATGAATGGCCTTTTACCAGTTATATCCACCAATGCCTTGTTAGTTACTTTGGATTCTAATAGTCCATACATATTGTGGGCATTATACTCAGTGATATTACCAAAGTGTAAAGATGTTGCTGGAACTGTTCTGTCATTAATGGGTCGTAGATCTCCAACATTGTTAATTTTATAAGGAGGGTTATCAAGATTAGAAAATGGAATGGGAGGAGAAGTAATGAAATTAGATAACTCGTTCATGTCAAGCCAAAGGCCGTCAAAAGGGAGAAGGTCCTCAAATAATTTGATTTCCCCACCCCAGAATGCTTGGCTGCGAGGGTTTAGGAAATCAGGGTAATAAACTGGTCCGGGCCAAACTTTACCAAGATAATTGACTCCATTTCTCTTTATGTAGACATCAGCCTTCAAACCTCTATCATAGGTTGCATACGTCTCATTTACACTGATACCTGTTTCCAAAATCTACCTCAAATTAATAAAAGATTCATGGATACTTCCTCAAACATTAAGCGCAGAACATGATTTTGATTTGTTTGGAAGAATTTTCACGGTGCCAAAATTAGGTACCTGGATCCAAGATAAGCACGTATTTCTGACCATTTTTGTGAAGAGTATCAACAAAACTTCTCATCTTATCCAGCGGAAAGTTAATAGGATCAAATGTGAAATCTTTATATGCATCCATGTAATCAATATCTGTCCACATAACTTCCAAGGGTATACTTGCTTTTGCATAGTTGGCAACCACACCCTCGAGTTCACTTACATTCTTGTAGCCCCATCGACATTGATGAAAACCTTCCCAACCAAAAGAGATCATAGCAACGAGGATCAGCCAGAACAGAAATACTATATATATAGCAATTCATAATTTACTTTTTAATCTTTGTGTTAAGACATTATTATATGGTTCGAGATCATCACAGGATTTTGGTCTGGGACCATCACATGACATGATCTGATAAATCTCTATATGAAATATATTTAATTTTGTTAATTTATGAAAAAGATTTAATGAAACTCAATGTCATATCACCTAGAGATGAATCAGGATTACGGTAGTGGGAGACTAAATAATAATTTATTGTATTTACCAATTCACAAGTAATGAAAGTAACATGGTGCGTGTAACTGACCAAAAGACCAATAAGGCATGGGAGCGGGCCTGCCAACGAGTTCAGTGTACTGCTCCGACACCAGTTCTGGAGAGGATCCAGCGAAAAAGTAGAGGTCAAAAACCCCACCAATGACCTTATAAGTAATGCGATCACCGCCATACACAACGTCCATTCCATTGCTGTTGAGAAGCAACACCCCGTGTGTGGTGCCAGCCTTCACCCTTCCATCAGAGGAGGGTGATCTCACGTCCATGTAAAAAGGGTGAGAGCCATAAAGGTTCACGTCCAAGTTGTCACTTCCAATATCTGCATTCCACAGTGTAAGGGTCTGGTTCGGTTGCAGTTTGAAGGAGCTCTTGGTGTGTTCCCCTAGGCCATAAAGAGATGCTCTTAGTGGGGGGAGAGAGGATGAGAGCTGCAGGTATTGGTCTTTGAAAACAAGAAAAGTTTCGGGGTTGGAAGGGTCTGGTGCGGCGTTGAAGAGGATATCGTTGGAGGATTTGCGTGAGACTGTGAAGCCAAAAGGGGTGGTGTTGTGGAGAGTGAAAACAAGGTCTGAGTCTGGATGTGTGAGGCTGAGAGAGTGTTGGAAACCTTGTTTGGTATTGAGGAAATAAAGAGGGTAATAATATTGGGAAGGGTACCCTCTGGAAATCACTTGTTGTGGGATTTCCCATCTTTGGTGGTTGGAGTCAGTGATTCTTACTCTCAACCTATCCTTGTTCTCAAAACTGCTCTTGTATTTTAGAAAAAGCAATATTATTTACATAAGTAATGTGTCAAAATTTTAGTATAAGACAAGTTAATGGTATGAATTATGTAAGTGTGAATGGGCAACAGTCAAGAACGTTAAATAATTGGTTGATGTTACCTGGCAGCGAGGGAGAGGTGTGGAATGTCAGGTCCGAAAACAGTGGAGGGTTTGATGAGGTTAAGGTTTGCAGTCAAAGAAATGCTTATGGGGTAACTGTTAACAGCTGAGATGGTGTAGCCATAACCAACAGGTGTTGCTTCCGAAGATGAAGCCGAATAGAAGATGAGACAAACACAGATACAGATTAGTAGTGGAGTGATGATTGTAATTGTAGCCATGTGTTGATGTTGGTGAGAAATGAAGGATGATTGTGTAAAGAATGTGAGTTGACTACGTTTCTATTGTATGAACTTTAATTCTAACCATGGTGGCTGTGGCTTCAATGGTCCGGCGAGTAGCCATTGTCTGATAGAAAACGATGGCGTGTGGAAGCAGGCAAGTTGACTGTTTTGTTCATATGAGCATTACTTCTTGGAACCAACCACCCATATTTTCCCACGTGTTTTTGTTATAAGCGAATCATATTTCCTTTAAATGCAGCGAATCATGATAGATGCAAGTGTACTTCAGCATTTCGTTTAAATTAGACTCCTTCACTAGACATAATTGACTCTAATAATAATGAAATTGTTATTTATTATAAACTTTTCATACATGTTTTTCATTACATCGATAAGAAATTGACTGATTTTAATGAAATTTACTGGTCTAGAGATATAAACATATTCTTAGAACATTTTTATTCGATTCTTTTTATGAATGTTCATCATAGTTTATCTTTAAATTTTTTTTTTTTTTTTGTCGCAAGTATTTTCAGTTCATTGGCTCAGAGGATAATTTTGTTTATAGTACTGTGATTAGCATTGATCTGAAAGAATTTTATACACAATAATAATCAAAATTTCTTGTTAAATAGGTTGTCTTTATAACATGTGACAGTAGAATGTCTAACAATTATGTCAACCAAATTCAAAAAGATAACAAGACAGATTATTTCTATGATAAAAAAATCATAATTTATTTGTTCTTAACGGACTGAAAATATTCTAGAAAAAGAATCTATAAGTATATGGATTATGCTACTTGAAGTAAATAAAATGCATGTTAGGATGAAATCCTGATTGGGGTAAAATTTATTAGTATTTAGTTCGATCATCTACTTAAAATAATTTCCCTTGTAATTTTTTTATTATGATTAATTTTCCAAGTTACTACAATTTTCTTTAATTACTTTCTTCTTCTCCATTTTCGTTTGTTGTTTCCTCTGGTGATTCTTGTTCATTTTTTCATTTTTTTATTTTGGTCATCAGCTTCGGAAATGAGAAATTCTTTCAATCAACCCAACGACGCAAAGAAACGGGGTGAGCAAATCCTGTGTTTTTGTGTATGATTTGAACTTTGACGCCAACGGTTGAAACTTTGGAATGGGGTGCATTATTTGATGATTATTGGTGGTCCATCGTAATCTCCAACTTATCTCCTTTATGCCCACTTTCTTTAAAAAAATCAAACTGCTATTGACAAAGTAGGCTACTTTTAACATATTCCCGTAATTCTCTTTTAAAATAAATTTAGTATATTTTTTAAAAAAAAAATATCAACTTGGAGTAAGTCATGACTTGAAAAACATGATTTTTTTTTTTAAATTTCTGACAGTTTATAAATTGTCAGAAATATTTTTCATTGTCCAAAATCGACATATTTTACCCTTAAAGACTGCTAGAAATTATTACAGTCATAAAACAAAGTTTAAAGTTGTATTTGATGAGTACGACATAATAATTTTTAAAAAAGCACAGTACATTGGTAATTTTAGAAAGAAAGAAAAATACACTAGAAAAGCCAATAAAGTATTATATGACTTTAACTGCTCCTTAAAATTAACCTGTCACAAGTTTTCAAGTTTTGTAATTTTAATAATTTTTGGAAATTACATAAAGTCATCATGTTTGTTTCAAACATTTTACTTTTATATTTTTCATAAATATCATTTAATACATTAATCTATTTCCTGTTAATTTCATTTGTTTTAAAACTATCATAAATAAATATACAGGAATAAATTTTAAATTATTTCAAAATATAATTATTTAAAATCATTATATATCTTTAATAACACTAATTATATTAAATGTTTAAACAATATTTTTTATGTATTATTTAATTTTTTCACTCTCATATGGCAGAATATAGTAACTCTTGTTTATTTTTTAAAAATATTTTTATTCTTTAAACTTTTTAAATTTTAATTTTTAGGTTTTTTAAAAAAATTAATAACTTTTTGTCCTCCATTAATTTTTTTTATCAACATTCTTAGTTCTTCTAAAGATTTTTACTCATTTTTAGTTCATTGTTTATTATTATTGCTCAAAATTAGTTCCAAATATAAAATAAATAAGGAACTAAAAATTGACAAAACCTTTTAAAAGGACTAAAAAGGCTTAAAAAAACTAAAAATTATTAAAAAAAATTTGAGAGATTAAAAATTAAGATCTAAAAAAAATGATAGTCTAAAAGCTTAATTAATCCTAAAAATACCAAAGACTTGTAGGTTGATGGTCAATGGAATTGGGACATAATGACTATTGTTGTTCCTGATTGGTTGAAGAATGAGGTCCATTTATTATTCCTTAATTCTAATATTTGCGGATGTTATTATTTGGGGTTATCCATCTGTGGGATTTATTTCTGCAAATTCTGTTTTTCGTTGGTTATCTCAGACTCATCGATCCAATATTTATTTTTTTACATTAAGTCGAATTAATTTTCTTTGATTTAAATAGAAGCCATTAAAATTCATAAGAATTCTAAAGTCAAATAATTTCTTTTAAAAATAGGTTTCAATTTGTCAAAATGTTAGGACACATTTTTTGTTAATTGTTCAAAAATACTTTTAAGTATTGAATGTAATTTTGAAAAATAAATTTATTTTATGAGATGTTTGATTACATTTAAAAATATGTTTGTAAATAAACATTTTATTTAAAAATTAAATTTTGTAGAAATAAAATTTAAATTATTTTTATAAACTTTAATTTAAATATGGACTCATTAAAATTCAAGAATGATTACTAAAGAGAGAATTGTGTTTAATTATTATGTCCCACTTGATTAGTTAAAAAGACATGATGTTTAAATACCAATTAATTTATAAATATTCTATTAACACTTATAATATATTTTTTTATTTTTCTTTTCTTATCACGTTATACCATCAATTTTATCAACCGTTAAATTTCCTTTCTTATTATTTCTCTCAAAGTGTATATATCCTCTCAGTGTCGAAGAATTAATCATTTCCCTAATTAAAATCATACTTTCAGCGACGAGAATTCTCATTATTTATTTCAGCCAAATAGTTTATTTACGTTCCCAACACAAAAGTTGGACACAACCATCTCAGTTGAAGAGAACAGACGCATGAAATCAGTTTAATTTTAAAGAAAAAAAAACTTTTTACATATATGTATTATGTTATTTGAAATTAATTTTTGATACATGTCTCAGATTTCTACAGATAAAAAAAATATTTAAAGTAAATAACATGCATGTTAGGATAAAATTTTGATTAACAAAAAATTGATATTAAATTAAAATAATTTCCCTTATTATTACTTCTGATTATCATCAGATTTATTATAATTTTTTTATTAGAACCTCAATAACGTTAAGTTGTTTATTTAATGGTATTTCTTGGCGAGTCCTATATACCACATGACAATTAAGAACTTTTATTATTTTTTTAATGTAATGACTTGTTAAAAATTGATTAAATTAAAATTATTTATTATTAAGAAATTGTTAAACAATATTAAACTCTAGTAAGATAAATAACGCCAACTCACATGTTTTAATAATAAAATTAGTTAAACACTACTACATAATCTTAAGAAATTGAGATAAACATTCAGTTAGAATTACTCAGATGATTAATTTTTCTTAGTTACCATAATTATTTTCTTATTTTACAGTACTTTCCTATTTCCGTTTCTTACAATGCGTATGAGCCGTTGCAGGTTGCAGCGTTGCTTCCTCTCGTCACTCTTCGAAATTGGAAATCCTTTGAGTCAACCCACTGGTTTAATAGGTGGCTTGGGATTTAAATTTTCAAGTTCAAGTTGTAAATATGTAGTAAATGTTTTAAAAGAAAATTTTATTGTTTATAATAATTTTAATCTTTTCGAATAATTGTCTCCAATAAAAATAAAAAAAAATGTTGATGGTCTCTAAAAAAAAATATCAACCCACTGATACGGAATGAGCAAAGCAATTGAGCAAATCCTGTCTTTTTGTGTTTTTACATTTTATTGTTAAAACTTTCAAAATCGCGGGGTATGGCTTTTGCCGTACATGATTACTGACTTATCGTTTGTTCCAACGTTCTTAAAAAAAATCTAACTAACAGTCTCATGCTTACAAAAAAAAAAAAACGTACCTAATTGTTTAATTTTTAGTCTTGCAGATCCAAAAGTGATTATTTTTATTGTTTAATTTAAAAGTAATTTACTTTTGGTCTTTAAGATAATTGTTTATAATCATTTTTTTCCTTTGGTAAAAATTAAAAGTGAGTTATTTTTAAATTAGGAAATTAAAATAATCATTGTTAAATTTGAAGGATTAAAAACATTAAACCCAAATTTAAGAGAAAAAAATATTTAATTGTTTCACCTACAAAGTACAAACATGTTAATAACTAGTTAATACTGATGTTAATCTTGATTGAAAGAAAATCAATCCAAGTTACTTTCAGCAGACTCCCATAAGTTACACACAAAGGCTTAATTATTGAAGTTAAAATATGCCAACCGGCTCTAAATAACAAGTATTCATTCCAAAAGCAAATTTATTAATTAAGTTACTCACTAACTCGAAAACATGGTGTCATAGGTTGAAAAGATACAGAAATTAAATAATTACAAGAGAAATCTCAAACATGTCACCTGAGGTTCCGAATCCAATTTAATGCGAACAATCCGAACAAAACAGAAACCCAATATTTTTGGGTAACCATTCTAACAAATTCCACATGGCCAAGTACGGGGATGCTTTGTTCAGTCCTGAAGAAATTGGTAGGATCAACCTTGGTCTTTATTTGAACCAACCTTCTGAAATTATCATCGAAGTACTGGACTCCATAAGCACTCCCTTCAAAGTAAGCATAAAAACCATGGTGGCTGATGCCCAAATCCAAGTCCTTGTAACATATGAAAGCCTGTCTTGGATTCTGTGACACAAAGGGAGTCATATATTTGTGAAGTTCTCTTACCAAGTTTATGTGGTATTCTGCTACCTCTTCCCCTGCCTCAAGCCAATTCGCTTTGTATTGGATCATCCATAAGTTCCCGGCACGGTGAGGGAAAGGAGTTTTTGTTGATGGAATCTCAGCCATTCTTCCACCATAAGGATTGAAATACATTATTGCCTTCTCCAATTTAATCATCTTCTTCCAAATGCCCTCCCAACCTTCCTTGGATATTGGTTTCTTCACATAGTCAGATTTCCTTTTTAAGTACTCCAAAGACTGAGGTTGTCTCTCAAGCAAAATCTCAACTGGGGTTGCAATGTCTATGGTGTCCCAAAACAGCACAGATCGAAGCCAGGTTGTTTCTATGCAATCAGAATGCTTCAAGCCCAATTGAGGAAACTTCTCCATGAGAGAAACAAGACTTTTGGAGTCACCAAGGAAGAGGGCTACGAAGGTAGCCCTCACAGTCTTTGTTGCAATTTGTGTTCCATTTACCACCTCCAAGATGAGCCTAATGAAAAGGTCATTGTCAATGCTGGGCGCAACATGCTGCCAATTGTAAACTATGTCAGTGGCATTTTGCTCCAAGGTTCTCCCAACTTGAAAAACAGTGACTGTTTCGGGAACTTGAACTAGCTTTATTTTGTAAGCAAGTATCACACCAAAGCTACCTCCACCTCCACCTCGAACAGCCCAAAAGAGATCTTCACCCATAGTTCTTCTATTAAGCAATCTACCTTGAGCATCCACTATTTGTGCATCAATAACATTGTCCACTGAAGTGCCATATTTTCTCATGAGATTGCCATAGCCACCCCCACTTATGTGACCTCCCACCCCAACAGTGGGACAAACCCCTGCAGGAAAACCATGAGTTTTACTCTTCTCAGCAATTCTATAATAAACTTCACCAAGTGTTGCACCAGCTTGGACCCAAGCGGTCTCAGTCTCCATGTCAACCTCAATGGATCGGAGATTGAACATGTCAAGGAGGAAGAATGGCTGTGAAGCCACATAAGACACCCCTTCATAGTCATGGCCACCACTGCGGATTTTCATCAACAAATTGTGCTTTTTGGCACAAACAATGGATGCTTGCACATGAGAAACATGAAATGGGGTGACTATGAGGTATGGCTTCCGGGTTGTGGAGGTGTTGAAACGAAGGTTTCTGATGTAGGCTTGCAACAGTGAAGAGAATGAGGAACTGTTTTGTGTGAAAATTGCTGCAGATATCTGGCGAGAAGGCTCAGAATGGTTCACAAGACAGTGAACAAATGTGTTTTCAGCTGAATTTGTAGCACAAGCTGTGCAAAGAAGAGAAAGCAACACAGCAATTGGAAGCAGTATTGTAGTCGAAAGGAGTCCCATTTTTAGTTTGTTCTATTTTCTTTGTGATTCTGTTTTGGGGTTGAGTACTTGATGGGACAGAGCACAAGAAAATGGAAAGTTAGAACTAACCAAGGTATTAGAAACATAAATTAAAATCCTTAGTTAATATGAACTTACAGATCTTAGAAGAATGATAGCTACCAGCCAGTTCCACTTATTTAGCATGATGCTCCCCCCAAAAGAAGAACGATTGAAACCAATGACACTTTCTTATAAAATAATTTGGTCCACTTATCTCCAGATAAATAGAAACAACAACATATAACAAATAAGTAGATTTGTGAATCTTCCCATAAACATCGTTTTTGTTTTATCTGACCAACCGATCAGAAAACTACGTTTGTGTCAGTAAAACTGAAACGTGAACATGGTAAGACTGTCAGTAGTACAAAATTTACACTTTCAAAATTAATTTATAATGAATATATATAATTGCTTTTGAAATAAGTGGTTTTATTTTTATTTTTATGTAGAATAAAATGGATTTTAATAGATTTGGAATCATAAAATTAAAAGAAAACATATTATGTTTTAAAAATGATTTTATTTTATTTTATTATATATTAAAATAAAAATTTTATAATAATTTTGAAAATAAAATAATTTTTCAATATGACTTCTCCCAAAATAAATACTAATTTTATAAAAGTTTAATTCAAACATTTCAATAGAAAATATAGGAACTTAAATGATTTAATTTTTTTTTGGAATATTTGAAATATATATATATAAAAAACCTTAACAGAATTCCTTTTAGCTCATTCTATCTAATAATTTCTTTCTTTTTTTCTTAATTTAGCGACATAAGGTAAAGTAAAATAAAATAAACTTATTATACATTAATTTCTCAATCATTTTTATCTATTGTCCAAATAACGTAATAAAGTTTTTATTTATATCTTTGTAAACTATTAAAAGGAAAATATTGTAAAATATTATATTTTATTTATTACCAAATATCAAAACTTTAAACCTTTAAAAATATCCCGTGTGTTGGGCACAGTTTAAAATTCATTTTGGCTTAAGATGAGATAAAAATTCAACAATAATAATATTTAATATATGATGCACAATAAAAAAAAAAAAAGTAAGATGAAATTGGTGAAAGTATGAAATGCAGAATATTAATATGGATAATGATGTTTGAATATTCATTTTTGTCAAATGTTTGATAAATATTTTTTATTTCTATATTTTTATTATATTATAATATTTATAATATTTTTTCTCTCTTATCAGATGACATTTAAAAATGTTAAGTGCCCAAATATTATTTTTTTATTAAGATAAATGAACTAATTCGTTTTTCTTGAATTTCTGATACATTATCATATAATTCTACAACAATTTATGAGCCTAATTTAGTTGTTTGTTTCTATCATCATCATCGTACAATTCGACAGCAATTTGTGGTCCTAGTTTAGTTGTTTGTTTCCATTATTCAAGAAAAAGTGAAAAAGTTATTTTTTATGAATAAAATATGTTTTTATTCTTTATATTTTTATAATTTTTAATTTTTAAATTTTTATAATTAATATTTTGGTCTTTAAATTTTATAAAATATGTGTTTTTAATTTATTTTTAAATATTTTACAAAATATGTATAAAGAAAGATTGAAAATATGTAATTTTTAAAATTTAAGAACTAAATATATTTTATAAAATTTAAGGGTTTTTGTAAAATTTAAAAACTAAAATTTTTTATGTAAAAGTTTGAGAATTAAAAACAAAAACCAATGAAAATATAGAGACTAAAAATATATTTTATCCTATTGTCATTATGTAATATGCATCATATGGTCAAGACATGTCAATTATTCTTTCTTTACTTTTTACTTTTCTCACCTTATACTTTTACAAAATTAATAAAGTCATTTTTGTCTTTGTTAATGTTTTCAATACTCTTATCCTCATCCATTTGTCACACCCCATAGATATTTTCTCACTCATCATTCCTCATCGTTTTTCACTTTTATCAGTCAAACAATGTAATAGAAATACATTTTCACTGTACAATATGCACTATAGAAATGTGTTTTTTTTATTATACATTATTTTTGTAATGCAATCAAAATGTGTTTCCATAAAATATATTGAACAATAAAAATGTATTTTTATTGTATGACAAAAACATTGTATAATGATACAATAGAAACATACTTTTGTAGTACTATATGCATAGTAAAAATGTATTTCCTCAATGTTAAGGTAATGTCATTTTGTTGCTTCAAAAAAATGCATTTCTATTGTGCAAGTTGTACAACAAAAATTAATTTTTGTAATGCATGAAATTTGCACCCATAATATTGCAAAAATAGGTTTATATAATAAAAATTGTACTACAATAACAATGTTTTTGGAATTCATTTTTTACAAACAAATGTTGGATGGAAAGAGTAAAAACTATTATGGAAATAACAATGCTTGACTCAAACATACTACACCAACATGAAAAATATTGAGACCCATTATTTGCTTACTTTGTTGCCTATAGCCACTTGGTATATGAAGATAATTCACTTTTAAATTGTTTTTTCTTGATATAAACGAAGTGTGGAACTGTAAAATATAAAAACAAGTTATTCTTCATACATATGGTAAATACTCATTTTGATTCTTAAATTTGTGAGGTGTTGATAGTTGGGTTCCTAAAAGAATGAAAATTGTAATTTTGTCTCTAAATGTGCAAAAATTGCAACAAATTGGTCCTATTGTTACAAACATTCATTATCTCTAATGTTTTCCTTTACGTGGCACATTTGGACTAATGTCACAAAAAAGTGTCACATGTCTTGGTTACTTAGTGAGACTAATTTGTTAGAAAAAAAATATGACTTTTTTTACTACCTTTATAACAAAGAAGTCTCATTTATTACTTTTTCATACTAAAAGTGTAGATTGTTGTCATTTCATCCTCTTGTCTTCTCTAACACTATAGCCATTGTGACAAAAGTTCTCCATCTTTGTTATTGAAGACGAAGGTAAACATTTTGTGTTATGCGTTTTGTAGACTAAGTTGTCAACAAGTAATATTATTAGAGAACTAAATTGACATTAAGTTATAATATTCAAAGACTAAATTGTCAATAATATTATTATTATTGGTGACTTGTATTTAAATGTGTTGGGACTAGTTCCTGTTATGCATGGGGTAATGCTCGGTGTTTCACACAAATTTTGTGTCTTGCATTTGTGGTACAACTCTTCTAAGCGATGGAAAGATCAAGAACATAGAGAGTTAACTTAGATGACTGCAAGAATGGAACTTTTAGTAACATTGACTATATTTGACATTTTAACATAACTATATGATAATTATGTTTGATTAGTATTAATATTAAGGAACTTCACCATGACCCAATGATTATTAATAATTGTATTTTGGCTATAGATTTTTAAGATTCCATGCAATTTGACAATAATTTTAGTGTCTTATGTTTGCAAATTATTGACAAATAGGTAATTGGATAAAATAACTTAATATCATTGCAATCCCTAAATAATACATTTTAATGACAATATGATCCAAGAACAATGTAGACACAAAAAAATCCAATTACAACATTATTACATGAATAATCCATTTTACACCACTACCATTACATACCTAGTAAGCTACTAATTACAACCTCTAAACCAACTAAAAAGAAACCAACAACAGACACAACAAAATAAAAGTAGAGCATTTGATAATCTTCAACTCTTTTTGTAAGTCATCAATCTTCCTCCTCAACTCCTCTATCCACCTCTCTTCAATTGGATATACCTAATTAAAAAAACTACATTTTTAAGCATCTTGTATGTTAACAATGGTTATTCAGTCACTATATAAAAAATTAACAAAAAACATAGCAACAACAAACAAGCTTAGGACTAAACTTAAACAACCTTTGATAATGGGCAAGTGTAAAACAACCTCCTTGAATTTTGCTTTTTTTTTTTTCATCTAATCCGGTATTTGACTTTCCACCCATTCACAAATAACCCATAAAGCGAGATAATGTTCAAATGAAAAAATAATGATTTTTGGCTTTAAGACAAGAACATATGTGTAGTTGTACATCTTTGAGAGAGAAGAAGATATAAGGAAGGAAATAGGAAAGCAGACGTTGGCTTTCAACGATAATAAAAAAATCATGGTTATTGTAAAAAATTAAAATTTTTGAAATTGACAATTAGTCCATCCAAAATTTGTTGACAAATTAATCTATCACATTCATCAGCAACATGAAAATATGTTTGCACACATGGTGTGCCACATATTTGTCCAAAAATGTCACATAAGAAAAAAAATATTAATCATAATGGATGTTTGTAATGACAGGACCAATATGTTACACTTTTTGCACATTTGAAGGCAAAATTATAATTTTTATTCTTTTAAAGACCCAAATATTAGCACCTCACAAATTTAAGAACCAAAATGGGTATTTGCCCTCATATATATCTATACAATTCATGTAAATATACACAAGAAAATTGTTATGCTTCGTTGAGATATAAAATCATATATTCATACTTTAGATTATTAACTAGTCTTTTCATTTCACTTGTTGATTGCCTATTTTAAAAAAAAAACCATGGTATTTCTTTGTTAAAAATAAATGAGTAATTTTCAAAACACTAAAACTTATTTAAGACATTGATCTCTCCCAATAGATATTCTTCCATACATATAAATTTCAAAACCAAACTCCAAGTCACATATTTAAGGGATAAGGTTATTTGTTAATCATGTCATACTATATTTTTTATTTATTATTTGTTTGTGCTAGCATTTTTTTGCTCTCCAACTATCACCATTTGGTGATAATGACTTTTTTATTTAAAAAAACATGCCTATTGTTACAAGTTAGGCCTAAGCCCAATCCTTTCCATTTTATCGAAAGGTCCAAGCCAATGTACAAAGGCTAACAATGTGTTTAAATTAATTTCATGGTAATAAATAATCAATTAGTTTTCTTTCACAATGAAGGTAAAGCAACAAATAATTGCTTTTACTTTTTATGACATCGCCATGCTTTTGTATGATAAAATTATTCTTGTGTGTTATCCAAGCACATTACAAGTAAAGAGAAAAACTAATAATAAAGTTACATGCATAAGCATGACAATACATTATATATGTTTATAAAGGGCATTAGCCCTATGATATCAACTTTAATCCAAGTTTGACATGTGTGTATTTCTAAACATCATTGTTAGAAGAAGTACACACATTTATTATAATAATATTCCTTTAAGTGGAGGTACTGTTAACTTGAGTATCAAAGTGCCTTTAGAGATATATTCTCACTATCTCTTGTGTTGTTTGGAATTATGAAGTTCAAATCAATCTAATCTCATCTTAAGGATGCCAATCCAGTAGTTTGAACCAACAAGCAATAATAATCCTAACCCTTCCTAGTCATATACATTGGACCAAACAATTGGCATCATTTGTGAGAATTTAGAAAATCTAATCCTTATCAAACATGGTTAATACTAGAAAACTAGTAAATCAAGGCAATGTCACCCTATAAGGGCATTTGTCTAATGTTACCTCAAATTATAATGTTAACAATAACAACAATTGAATTAAGAGAGATTGGGTGGAATGTTTTTCACTTATGTTATAATAAATTAACCTATGAAGGATGAAATGGATCAATCAATCCATATGATGAGGCACTATAGTGTCTCGAGGAACATATAATGAAACTAAGAAGGACAAAAAAACCTAGGGTCTCTTAGAATGACCTTAAACAATGAGTTTGACAATTAGAGTAAACACTATCACGAAATCATCATGCTCAAAATAATCAACCATAACACGGTGCAAATGTACAAAGTCAACATGTGACAAAAATCATGTTGACGCTCACAAAGTGATCAATTCTTATCACATATTTGGAATTGCATTTAGGGTGGTTATGGTTCAAGATCCATTTGTGGAATATGTCATGACAATAGAAATATCTAATAAATACCAAACTCTTCTTCTAATTGAACTTTATACGAAGAAAAAGAATCACAACAAACACCTAGACACATTTATTAATGAGATGTTGATCATAGGTGCACATATAATATAATATATCAAGTCTTTTCAAGAACTCTCATGGGTGAAGCACTAATCTAGTTTTGGTGCTTACCACCTGAGTTAGCTAGCAATTAGGACAACCTTGCCACTATTTTTGCAATGATAATTGGCTTAAATATATATATTTTTTTATTTTCTTTAGCCTACAATTTTGGTTCTCCTAGTTTAAAACAAAGATATTTGATTTTCCTATTTTAAAAAATTTACAATTTTGATCCAATAATCAACTTTGTTTACATTTTATTTCTTTTATTTTTATCAAATTGACCCCTAAACGTAACATATTCATTTAAAGTAACATAAAAAATGATTTAATTAATTAAAATAAAAAATATAAGACAACTTGAGAATTGAACTAAAATTCTAAATTTTTAAAAATAAAGAAATTAAATATTTCTATTTTAAAATAAAAATACTAAATTATAGATTAGACAAAATAAAAAGACTAAAATTATATTTAAACTAAAATAATTTAATTACCATACGAATCTTTGAAAAGTTTTTCAGAAAAGTTTTACAAAGAAGTTACTCTACTTTGTAATTTATGTTTAGACACTCAACATGAAATTATAATAAAGTCATTTTGAATAAATTTTCATTTTTTTTATTTCTCTTTGTCATGTCATTAATCTTATTTTACATGTCTCATTTTTATTTTTATTTTTCTATCTCTCACTTATTTGTAAAAGAAAAAGTTATAACTTTTATTTAAACTAGTTAGTAGTATACTATGCAATGCACGAGTATGTTTCCTATAAAATTTTAATGTGTTTAAATTATTATTAAAATAATAAATATGTTAATGGGTGTAAATTATAATTTAGCAGCATATACGTATAGAACATGCTATAAATGTATGTTATTTAATTTGTTAATATTTAATTTTTTAAAAAATTAATCAAAAGAAAATTATATAAGTTAAATTATGTAAAAATAAATAAATATGTATTAATTCTTATTTATGACAATTGATAGTTGATATTTTATTATAATTTGTAAATATTTATTGGTTTGAATCAATTCGATGAACTCAAAGATTTATACATAACTAATTTAATTGGTTTAAAATTTCTAGTCTAAGTGAGTCTAACTGGAACTAAATCCACCACACCCAATTGTAATTGATTTGAGTATCGAATTGGTGGTTTGCAAACTCATTGATTCTGAATCAAATTGAATATATTATTTATTAATATTTTTACCTTTGAGTCGAGTTCACTAAATGCTTGCTCTCGACATTTCCTTTCGCATTTTCCATTTTGTTTCCTATCTCACTGTCTCAACACTTTACAATAACTCTGCACTGCTTAGCGACGTAACCTTCAAGCCCTAAGTCCTCACAGTACTCACCACCATACTTCGCAGTAGCATAATGGTTTCCCATTTTGCTCTGCTTAATGCTCAAGACCAGGCCTGGAGTCTTCTAGCATTTTATGGACAAGCAATTAGATTTATGTGATCCATGCAACTTATGGAATCTTCTAATTCAACACTTATTCATGTATTTTTTTATTTTTTTCTCAAAACAAAATTTTACATATTTGTATAGAGTGAGCCTCAATTAATTTGAATCGAATCAATTTATTTTTTATTGGATTGGTTTTGTTCGAATTATTTAAAAAAATTCAGAAATTTAAACTGATCTAAATTGATAAAAAAATTATTAGTTTACATTATTTTTTTCAAATTCAATCCAAATCGATCATGTACAACACTAATAATTTTGGATTAAAAAAATTTATTGTATCTTTCATAACAAAATAAATAATAATACTTCATCACAAATTTTAATGAAAATAAATAAACATAAATAAATACAAATAAACAAATAAATTTAAAAACATATTATATTTATTTATAACAATAATATGACAATAGAAAATCATATTTCACAAAGCAATATTTCTTTTTACCACATATTAAAAACACAAAAAACATCAAATATAAATCATCCTTGATTAATATAATCAATAATATTATAGTAAGTGTCTAACCACCGTTCACATGTCAAAATCTTACAAATGTTTTCTCATTTAATAATCTTTTGGTAAGTTAAATGAGATGCATGTGTATTTATTTGATTGCTTTATTGATCTCAGGAACATTTTATAGTACTGGTCCACACCAATTTTTTTGTCTTATACTTTTTTTTTTCCATTGAAATTGTTCTGATGGTTGCAAAAAGCACGAGTGATTATATTCTATTTTAGTTTATTTAACAATTCAAAATTTTGTAGGAGATAAAATTATTAACTCATCACATAAAATGTTCTTGTAATTAACTTTTTAATATTTAATACTAATTTATGTCAACATGACACATAATAGTCATGTGACACAATATGAAGGTGTTATGAGATATAATTCAAAAATACTATGTGACACTTTCAAGACACATGACAATATTTTAGATGTGACATGTTATATTTTTATGTGGTATCATTGGATATTGTTAGTCATTTTTCTTTGATTCGGCAAGTGTACCGATTCAATTGTAATATAGTACCTTTTCAGGTACGAATGTCGTATCCACAG
>JAMLFT010000323.1:0-46458 GCA_026544285.1 Pachyrhizus erosus
TTACGTTATCGTTTAATGTTATTTTCATGTAAATATTAAAGCAAATTTTTTTTTAAAAAAATAAAAATAAAAATAAATATAAAGATAAAAATAGACAAATTGAAAGAATTGAATGATTCAAAAAATAAACATACATGTAAAAATAAAGATAATTTCACATGATTAGTATTAAAAATTGACTTGTTATATTGCGTGAAATAACCATTTAAAGATAAAATAGATAATATTTAAAATATTTAATTAAAATAATAAAAATAATAAATTTTTGAGATATACATTCAATGGAGTAATTTATGATACAATAATAAATTTTTTTATATGATAATTTTTTAATTATCGAATATAAGATAAGAATTAACAAATTTGACAAATAAATTATTTCACTTTTTAAAAATAAATTTGTTAAAAAAATAAAATAGACGATAAATCATTAGAATGATATGGTTTTTTAATAAAAAAATTAAGATATTTAATTAGTAAAATATTTTTTGATAATCATTTTATTGATATAGAATATTTATAATTTTAAAAATAATCTCTAGTAGAGAACTTGATCGGTCATTTTTTATGGGATATTTTCTTTTAATTATATTTTTTCAATCCACTATTTAAGGTCACAGAATTAAAGATAACTTGGATCAATGACTTATTAATTTAATAAAAAAATAAAATATTTAAGAAAAAATATCTATTTAATCCTTATAGGTACACATATTTTATCTTTTAATTCTTATATTTAAAAATTATTATTTTTAGTTTCTATACAAACACTTTTAAATATAATTTTATTCCTATTATTACAAAATAATAAAGATTAAAAGATAAATTTTGTATAACAATAATAATAATTATAAAAAAATTTAAAATATTTATATAAAGACTAAAATAGACTATTTTTGAGTTTAAGAACTAAAATATGAAATTTGTATGACTATATAGATCAAACGAGTATTTTTAAAATAATTTGTGGCTTAAAAATATTTTTTATACTTATAAAATAGTTTATTTTAATTTTATTATTTAAATTATTAATTTTTTTAATTATTTTAGTATCTTATTTTTTTATGTTTGATTTTATTATCTATATATTATTATATTAATTTTATTAAACGATGATTTAACAAATAGTTTGTATAAAATTTTAACTAGAAAAATTATTTAACAGAAAAAAATATATTATATATTAAAAATTAATTTATTATTTTTTGTAAGATTTTTTTATTGTTGTTGGATAATTTTTTTTGTTAAATTCTTTTGTATATTATCTATCACATCATGCATTAAAAAATCAATCTTATTTTTTTTAATTAAATTTTTTATTATTATTAAGTAATTTTTTAAATTAAATTTTCTTTTAAACTATTTATCAATTATCACTTAACAAAACAAACATATAAAAAATAAAATATATTATACATATAAAAAACATATTTAAACGATAATAAATAAGCATCCATGACAGATTTATTTATTCATTGGGTAGAATGAGAAAGAGAAAAAGGGAGAAAGGATTATGTAATAGTAAAAATGATTCGTACTTCATTTAATAAGCACTAGCTATCATGTTGACGTTGCACACTGATCACCGCTTACCAAGATTCATGCACTGTGCTCTGCTTTATTTCTCTCTCTCTCTCTCTCTCTCTCTCTGTCTCTCTCTCTCTGCATTTGCAATTATAAAGTCTGTAAACCGTTGACCACAAATATCAAAGATGCTTGCTTAGATATTTGCTTCAGTATCTATCTTCAATTTTTAGTTTTTTCTTCGACCGTACGTACAATTATTATTTAGATTGTTTTTGTTTCTTTCAACGTGTGCTAACTGCTAAGAAACTTTGAAATAATCCCATCCTCTTATGCACCATCACAATTAAATAAATGTTTCCACTTCTGTTCTTGTCTGTCTGTTACTTTTCAATTTGTCTCAACCGATATTAATTACCAAAACAAAATAGTTTTTCTTTCAGAAATATTTCTTATTTCAAAAGTATTAAAATGATTTAATATTACTTAGCAAATTACAAACATCTAATAAAATTATTTAATATCTTTTAATTAGGGTGGTTAAATTACTTATATTTAATTATAAATTTTATCATTATATTATTATTATTTTTATAAATTTTATCTATACTGACATGTTATTAAAATAAAAGTTTAATTTTTACAAATATCATTATTTTATTATTTATATAACGATAAAATATAACAAAATTAAAAATATAATAATATAATGTACGAAATAAAAATGTTAGATGATAAAATATATGAAAATTATAAATTTTAATGATAAAATTTATAAAAAAAAACTTTGATAGTTAAATTTGTAAAATATTAATAATTACGAGATAAAATGTGTAATTAAATCAAATATTTATTAATAAGATCTTATAAAAAATTATAAAAACATACTTCTTTTCTCACTTCTTTTTTATCATAGATTAAAATTTCATAAAATCTATGAAATTATAATTAATTCTCTAAATAACTTATTAAAAATTATGTTCGAATGTATTCTATTAACATTTTCTGCACTCATTCACAATACTAGACTAAGTGCATAGGGATATTCCCTTGATTTTTTTTAAAATCTTTTAAAAATAATAAAAATACTTAATTTATAAATAAAATAGGCAAATTCTATAATGTCTTTGTAATGAAAAGGATCTTGACACCATCACATATAAATATTATACAAAAAATTGAACTCGAACGTTCTAATTACAGTATATTTACATTCAATGATCCAGATAAGTTAACAAAACAACAAATGGAAAGTCTCATTTTTGAACCGGACAATATAAATTTAAGAACAGTACAAGATATGTCAATTTTTAAATGAGATCATTGAAAAAATAAGTCAATCACAATGTTTTAGAAAATTGCCACGGTTGTGATGAAATCACAACTTCAATGTTGCAGCCGAAAACACAGTCCCAAATTATTTTTCAAGTCCTCATTTTCATATTGACCAATTACTGGCCTAAAAATGTGATATAAAATTATTTTAATTTAATAAACAATTTTAAATTTAAATCCTAACCATATAATTTCATGAAATATCAAGAGAGAATTTTACTAATTATAATAATACTAATACAGAACTATAATAAATATTAGGAGGTAGAATTCTGTAAAATATACATTTGATATTAAAATTCAACAGTCATGCATTATCATCTCTAATAAGAATTTATCATTAGTATGACTTTTTCATATAAGTATTATAAAAGTGAATAATATTATATAATTTGTAATTGGATGAAAAAGTAAAACTAATTGTAAATGGATATCAGTGCCTAACCTATTTTGTCTTGATATCAAGTCAAAGAAAATTGGGAACAGTTATTTTGACAGAGATTAAAAGGCATTGGAGAGAATGTGAATTGGAAAGAGGCAAGAGGCAAGAGGCAAGAGGGTTATTGTAAACAATAATACAGTATTAGGATGGATGGGAATGGGAGTGTGATGTGCAGCAATTTGATTATAATTGTTGGATTTGTTTGTACGGTGTCCTCCTTACGACTCATCTAAGGACAGCCCATCGGTTGATCAGGACCATTGACTTGTTTAGTTGGTGGGCCATCCCTAACTCAATTTACATGTGAGGTTGGTGAAAGGCACTATCAACCTTTTTATTTATTTATTTAATTCATTTTTCATTTCCTTTGGTTTTTCCCCCCTCTGGTAATTGCTAAACCTCCCTCCCCATAGCATAGGTTATAGTCATAGACATTAGTCATATAGCTCAGTGCTCAGTGTCTGTCTCAGAATTATTACTCACTCGTGGGCATTTATGGCGGTGGGGCAGACCTACCGATACCAATATCAATTTTTAATATCAGTTTCAACCGTTTTTCCTTGTAATTGTAGTTGTAGAGTGTGCTCAAGGAAAAGTAGAACCCTGTCTTTATTAGGGATTAGTAATTACTGGTAAATAGTAAACCACAATGTCAAAAACAAAATAGATGTCACTGTTTTAGAAGCCCAACTACAGGTGTAATTTATTTGGTTCAGTAGTGCATATAAATTTTTTCATACTTTAATTTAATTTTTACACATTAAAAAAAATCAAGTCCTGCATTATTTGTTTTATACAAGGTTTTAAATTGTAGTTATAGTGATATGAATCGAACATATGTAATTCATTACTCTGTGCAATTACTTAAGTTAAACTTTTTGATGTAATTTTATTTTAGTTTTTGATATTGTAAAAATTATACATAAACATGATTGGTGTGATAATAATTATAAAAAGTCTCAAAAACTTTGATATTGCAGCTGAAATTGCGGTGAAGGGAATGATTTTAAATCTTTGGTTGCATATATCTACTCATCATGAAAACTGCACAAGATTGTTACATTTACTATTTTTATGCGTGTGACTGTTTGAAGTTTGAATATATTTATTTCCTTTCAAGGGATAGTATTTAGTATTATTTTGTGGTAATAATTATTTATTTTCATAAGTAAGTTGGTGATTGGCATCAGTGCACCCCCCAAAAAAAAGTGCAAGAAAAAGGCCATTCAGTGAGGAAGCAGAGAGGCCAGTTATAAATTGATTGTCAGTAACTCAAATCTCACCTTCACAGTTCACACCACTTGTGTTGTTGTACCACTCTGTGTCTTCTTTATTTCTCCCCGTGTGTGATTAGTTTTGTTGTTTTCCTTTGCCTGCTGTGAAAGAGTGAAAAGCAAAGCTATCTATCTGTCTTCAAATCTTGTTGTAAGCTCGCACACCTCAAGTAACAATGGTGGTGAAGAAGCCACGGATTGTGATAATTGGAGCAGGAATGGCAGGCCTCACAGCTGCCAACAAGCTCTACACTGCCACTGCCTCAAAGGACTTGTTTGAGCTGTGTGTTGTGGAGGGTGGAAGCAGGATTGGTGGCAGAATCAACACCTCAGAGTTTGGTGGTGACCGTATTGAGATGGGTGCTACTTGGATCCATGGAATTGGAGGCAGTCCAATTCACAAAATAGCACAAGAAATCCACTCACTCCACTCTGACCAACCTTGGGAGTGCATGGATGGCAACACTGATGAGGCCATCACCATTGCTGAAGGAGGCTTCCACCCTCACCCTTCCATTGTAGACCCCATCACAAAGCTCTTCAACAACCTCATGGGTTACTCTCAAAAGAAGCTTACTGAGGCCACTGCAAAGGGTGAACTTGAAACTTATTACAAGCTGGCTGCTTTAGCTGCTAAGGTTGCTGCCAACATGGCTGGGAACAACAACCTTAGTGTTGGTTCTTTTCTCAGACAAGGCCTTGAGGCTTACCAAGTTTCAAAGGAGCAAGAGGAGGTCGAAGGGTGTGGCAACTGGAGCAGGAAGTTACTTGAGGAGGCAATCTTTGCAATGCATGAGAACAACCAGAGGACCTATACATCAGCTGATGACCTTTTGACACTGGATTTTAGTGCTGAAAGTGAGTACAGAATGTTCCCAGATGAAGAAATCACAATTGCTAAAGGGTACTTGAGCATAATTGAGTCCTTGGCTTCTGTGTTGCCACCTGGTTTGGTTCAGTTAGGTAGGAAGGTCACAAGGATTGAATGGAAGCCTGATGAGAGGAAGGGTATGGAAAATGGCTGTTGTTCTTCTAGGCCTGTGAAGCTGCATTTTTGTGATGGTTCCGTTATGTCTGCTGATCATGTCATTGTCACAGTTTCACTGGGAGTGTTAAAAGCTGCTATTCGTGATGATTCAGGTATGTTCTGTCCTCCTCTTCCCCCTTCCAAGACCGAAGCAATTTCAAGGCTTGGTTTTGGGGTTGTTAACAAGTTGTTTATGCAATTGAGTCCAACACAAGGAGGGAAACATGAACATCAACATGAAAATGAACATGAACATGAACATGAACACTCCAACAAAGGGTTCCCTTTCCTGCAAATGGTTTTCCATTCACCTCAATCTGAACTGAGGCACAAGAAAGTACCCTGGTGGATGAGGAGGACAGCCACCCTTTTCCCCATCTACAACAATTCTAGTGTCCTCTTGTCTTGGTTTGTGGGAGAAGAAGCACTAGCACTTGAATCACTTAAAGATGAAGAGATCATAAATGGGGTTTCATCCACAGTCTCATGCTTGCTACAGCATTCTCACTGGCAAAAGGGTTCCAGTTCACATAAACTGTGCAATGGGAATGTGAATTCTGAGGAGAGGTCTCACCAAAATGAAGTGAAATTCAGTAAAGTCTTGAAGAGCAAATGGGGCACTGATCCCTTGTTTTTAGGCTCATACAGTTATGTTGCAGTAGGATCAAGTGGTGATGATTTAGATACAATGGCGGAGCCATTGCCAAATGATAGCAGTTGTCAGCCTTCTGCTTCATCTCCACTTCAAATTTTGTTTGCAGGGGAAGCAACTCACAGAACTCATTATTCCACAACTCATGGAGCTTACTTCAGTGGTCTTAGGGAAGCCAATAGGCTTCTTCAACATTATCATTGTGTTGGGATTTATAACACCTAGTATTTTTATTTTTTTTCCTTCCCTTTTTTCCCCTCTCTTTTAAAATTTTTGAACATTAATCTCTATGATATTATTCTCATTTTCATTTTAAACGTCTTCGTTTCTCTTTAAGGAAAGTACTGAGTGATCGGGAAAAATCAATATTAGAATGGGGCAAGATGAACAGTGAGATGGGGACATTTAGATGTACTACTACTTGAAGTAATTTTTCCCCAATATATTCCTTTCTCTTCATTTATCAGTGTAGTTCTTTTCATTTAATCTCCTTGTTAATCTTCAAAAGAAAACTAGATGAGATTTTTTATGACATTCAGAATCTGAATTTAGAACTAGAAAACTTCAGATATGCAATGCAACCCCCGATGTCCATGTGTGTTCTCTGGCTTCTCTCAAAGGACAGGATCCGCCAAACCCGGCTCTTTCCAGCTTGGAATCTCTTCATTAGTTCTATGAGTGAAATATGGCTTGTCAACTGCTCAGGCCTATGTGTTCTTGTCATGTATCAACTCTACTCAAAACTTTGATGATGCTACTTTTATGAGAATTGGTCCTTGATGTGATATAGATAGAGCTTCTGTAATTAAATGGTAGGAGTTCAGTTCAATTCATCCTTGTTCATTCCATTCTACTTATATAATTAAGTTTAATTTCATTGTAAGGCAACAAAATGGATCACTTTGTATGTATCTTGTTTATAGTAAGCAAAACCAATGCAATGCTGGGGCAAGCTAGCTCTATGTATGACTTCAATATTTATATATATATGTCTGAAACACAAACACAAACACTTATTTAAACTTTGATTCCATACAAAGCTTAACAGGAAACTCCAAAAGCATTGATTTGTTTGAGTCATATATATTAGAGGTATGTGTGACCAAGTGAGAAATTGGGACAATAAATGAGCTGGCTAAAACTGTATACGATTCACATGAAAATGGATAGAGGCACCAATGGTAGGGTCCCATTATGCACCCCTCCTGCCCCCATGACCAGTTGCGGTCGATCAGACCAATAACCAAAATGTCCTTTAACAATGAGACAGAATTGTAGATGCTTATAGCCATCTGATTGCAGTGATCTTTCGTGCAGAAGCTCGCTTGGTCAGGATTCATGAAAACGACTGGTCCCATTCTTCTAGTACGTATATTGCCAATAGGACAGACATACATATATGTAGACCACTTTGCTCCAAGTAACAAAACCCCCTACCTACCAATTGTTATTCAAAGCAAATCCACTATCATTCATATATACTTGTAACTTGTTACTACTCCCTGGGGCTTTGCTTGATTTTGCCTGCTTTCACAGTAGAACTAGAACAACCCCATGTTACAATAATACTTTCTGTCATTGTTTTATCATCTTCTATTGCTTAATCTCACTCCTTTGATTCATCTTGTCATGCAAACAATAAACCAATTTCATCATTATAAATTGGCCTTATAGGGGCCCCACATGTGTTAATAATTGGCTTAAGTACTCATCCTTCTTTTTATTAGAAATAGTAATTACTATATCTAAATAAATTAATTTTATTTTTTTATTTAATTAATTAAAAATGTTTTATATTCTCAATTAGTAGTATCGTTATTAGGATAATGATTAGTAAGACACTTTGGGTAATAAAACACCGAACAAAAGTCACATGGAATAACAACCTGTTTTGGGGTCACTAAAATTCTGAAAATGGCTTCGTGCATTTGCTTGATAAATGCTAACGGATTATCTAAGAATATCTGTTTGGTGACCGTGTGGTCAAATCAAGTAAAGTGACTCTATTATTGTAAGATTTCCTAAGGACCTCGCCGTTCCCCATTTCAAGTTTTTAACTCCACCCTCCCCCTCCTTTTAAAAGAATAAATAAGGAAAAGAAAAGAAAAAAATAAAACACTGAAATGGCCCACTTGCTCTCTCTTTTTGCCTCTTGTGGGCTTCAATCACCCTTTGATGATTGCATATCACAGACCAATCTGTCATCTAGTCCTTGTCTGATACATAAACGAACAAATGAGAATCTACATCCCTCACCTGCTAATCTAACATCTTAATTACCAAAACATGACCCTCTTGGGCTCCAATTATCATTATGGTTAGACACCTTCATTAGCAATATTTCATGGTCACCACGATATGTAATCCCCCACAATATCTTGGATCTATTTCGTTCTAATGAAGTTGGTGTAACAATTACCCGATTAATTGCTGAATATCTATTGGTATAAATAAGATAATATTTCGATTTAAGAATAGTCAACATACTCAAGGTTTAGGCCTAGGGGTTGCCCTTTGATTTGGTTGAACTTTAGTAGGACCATTGAATTGACTACACGTGCACATTGGAAAGATTTCATTGTAAGGAGCTACACCTTACTTTTTTAAGCTGTAAGCAGATGTCTGTATGATTCAATCAAAGTTTAAGGGTAATGTGCTCTAGCCCACAAAATATTTCCCTCTCATTGAGTATAAATTTAACATTAAGGGTAGGCAATTACCTCTCATTATTGGACTTATGGCCCTATCATGCATTTAGTATAGCAAGGGAACTGGTTTAGTCACCAATTGGAATCAAACAATATAAAATTAATTGGCACGCAGAATGTAAATCACATCATGAGTGTTACTTTTCTCCTTTAAGCAGTGGATGTTGTAGAAGTGTTGATATAATATACGTACCACTCAACTCCATTGCTTCTTGCTTGCTTTTCTGTTTATTCAGTTGGATGTACTTTAATCATTCTCTTTCACAAAATTATGATTCTTTCTATCATATTCACCTTTGGACAAACATTTCTTTAACTTTACGTGTCCAACTTCTTTATCATAATGATCCTGCTTTTCCTTTTTTGCAAATCTTAGATTAAAAGTTTAATGATAGATGATTAAGAGGTCTCCATCCCTTTGTAAATGAGAATAACGTTTTTTCATTCCTAGAGAGCCAATGATGACAAAGAGGAAGATGACAGATTTAAATAAGTTATCACATTGAGGATCTGGATTTTTCTTTAGTAAGGCCTAGGTAGTGATAGGAGTAGACCCTTTAGCAAATAATACATAAAGAAAGATCAAGAAGTAGGCCACTTAAATCTTGAGAATGGAATCTTTGGGGTAGTCCTATTCGTAGGCTAGCTAATAGGTTTGTTTTGAGATTTCCTAAATTCTTTTTTGAGCATCACACTTGAAGGGGTCGATCTAACTATTTACTATCTTTTGCCCACATTCTCTTTCATGATGATTGAAGCAAAGCTTGCAAAGCATAATACTTTAGCTGGACATCCATGACACGAGAAGGACAGTCCTCCTTCAATATGTTCTTTTGACAAGCGATCAACCAAACAATGCTAAACAACTAGTTAGTTTTTAATTTCAAATAAAAAAAGATCATGAATTAAAGTTCACTTCTTTAATTCTTCTCTTTTCCTTTTCTTGTTTTGTTGAAGAGGAGGGATGAGAGTGAGATGAGCTATATCCAATGTATGAATCTTACTGAATGGGGGGGCGGGGCTCTTCCAATAATTAACTGAAGTCTAATTACATAGAGGTCTTTTTTTATTATAATAAAAAGGAAGTAAACTTTGAGGGAAAGTTAAGGATTCACTATCCCCGATTAATTGGTCAAATATGATTTCCCAAGAAAAAGAAAATGACCGTAGGATATTTACCATCACCAGAGAAGAGGTTCAGATGTGTCTAAAATAACACTGCCTACAATTCACTAAAATTATTACCTGTCTCTTTTACCTGGTAACAGCTTCTACGCAGAACTGTTTTCTTATTATTGTGTTCTTTTAATCAGTATATATCTTCTTTTACTTTCTTTTCTAGATCCCATCAGCTTGAAGTATGTAACTTTGTACAACCTAGCTGGTCAACTAAGATGTCTAGGATGCAACAAAAGCTTGTGAAAAAAATAGTACATGACAAGAACTTCACAAGATTAAAGATTTTGTTTGATTGAGGCGGAAGGGAGACGATTCTGAACTTCGATTAGTATCTTAATCCAATATTCTTTCTGTCTAAAACTTAAATTTTAAAAGGGAAAATGATAATGAATTGACCTTCTTTTACCTATTTTATTGTTTTTTTGATTGGTTGTGGAAGGGTAAGGAAGGTGGCGCATGTGATAAATTATAAAGTTAATGGCGACTATGAGATATTTTTGGGTGGAAATGTAAAAGTGAGTGGATGTATATCACCTGAGATTTAGTCTGAAAATAATGTCTTGACACTGTCACTAATTTAGAGTATTCTGTGTCCACTTGCTATCCTTATGCTAAGCACTTGATACAGAAGTAGCTTCGCGAAATTATTCCTAGTATCGTGTTCATACATAATTAGCTACTTTCTTAGGATTCCTGCAAGAAAAATTAATCCGTAAAGTGATCTCGACAAGATTATGTCATTATGTGTTTATGTTTTTCTTAGCAAAAAGAAGAGGGTAATGGATTAATACCCAAAAGAAATAACAGGGTCATGGTAATGCTATCGATATATATATATATATATATATAAATTCTTTCACATAACTCTCATCACTATAATTCAGTTTTCCTTTTTTAGGTGCTCTTTGAGCATCTTTACCACAAGTTTCATATCTCTCGAGCAACCGTTTTATAAGATTTTTGTCCCCATAAATATATCTTACTTTGAAAGGAGTCTTGTGCTGGACATAATCAAACATTAAATATAAACACTTTTTTTTAATAGAGATTCAAACATTTATGTATCACATTTTGAGAGACTGATTTCTTTCATTAAATTTAACCCTCATTTATAATCATTTTATAAGATGTTTCAATGATAAACTACATTTGAGGTGGCACACAAGAAGTGATCCTTTGTGTATGATGATAAACTGAGAATAGAATGTATAATCTCATGCATATTATTCAGAAAAATTACTTAAATTATAAAAAGTATAAAGAATTAACGTATTATTATATTGGGACTCATATTAAGTAATTTTTAGTGAGTATCATGATTAAAAATGTTCTTAGAGTGCTTAATGTAAAAATTTTATATTTTTATTTTATAAATAAAACTTAAATAACTTTTTGATTATTATAAATAGGATGTATTTTTATTTTAGTCTTTTTTTTAAAAATTGGTATTAGTCTTTAAATATTTAAAATTTTAATATTTAAATGATTAAAATAAAGACAAAAATCTTTAAATGACTAAAATTCTTTATTTTATTAGGACTAAAAAGTTATTTAAACCTATAAATAATTACATAAATAGGTTTTTTTTCTTATATTTATTTTTTACTATATAAATCTTTAAAAATATGAATACAAGAGAAAATAAACATAATATTTTTATATTAATTTCAGAAAATAAAATCTACTTGAGAAGGTGTTACAACAATTTGGGTATATATGGGAGATTCTTTGTTTATTGCTTGAGATAACCTAACATGTGCCCTTAGCTAAGGTATATGTGATCGATTTATTGAATATTCCTCCTACATTGGCAATGTTAGGATTAGAGGAACGTTTCTGTTTTAGGCTTATTTGTAGGCGTGCATGAATGAATACTTGGAGTGGTTCCACTACATTTCTCATCCATATATTAACCACCTAGTAAAGAGACATCCTTTGTAAGGCATCCAACCAAAGTCTTCTTTGAGCAATTCATATGATTCTTAGGTAATTATCCATACCTCCCTCTTTTTTATATTGAACGACAATCAAACTTTCATATTATTTTTTTGAATTCCTTTTTTGTAGGTATCATTTAAGAGGATGACTCAAGGTCTAAAGGTCATGCTTGATATGATGATAGTTACCCTTAAAATAACCGCTTATACCTTCACATAGCGCCTCTTAGCACTTGTACAATCAAACACTATAACGAAATGTACATATAAGAGGAAGAGTTGCCAATGATTTTTAGTATTGCATCATTGCATTTTTTTTATCTCATGTTCTTTTGCTTTGTGCTATTTTGTAATGTTTTTATTTTGTATTATTTTTTACATTGACTTATTTTTATTTTCTACAAGTATTTTGACTTATTTTTATTTGTTTCATATTGCTTACCTCATTATTGTATATCAAGTTATTTTAAGCAAATAAAATGAAGTGAAAAAATATCTAAATTAATTAATGTTTCATTTATAGGTTATTCAACTCATTAAAAAGTTATTAAATTATTCAATAAAAAAATAACTATACAACGAAAATACGTTATTGTTATGTGCATTGACCAAATATATAACAAAAATTACTTTTTGTTATGTATTTAGTTAACATACATAATGAAAATTCATTTTTGTCAATAATATGTTTATAAAAAAAAAAAAACAAGGGATGCAAAATTATGGGCCTCCAAAGAAATATGCAATCCCAATGGGTTTAGAATGGGCTCAGTTGACAAAATAGTCAACATTATTAACTTCTCTCCAAGCGTGGGAAATTTTGAGAAGTCCAACCTATTGGCATCAATATTTGATTGAGGGCACAAATCCAACAAGGATGACTTCTTTAAAACTATTAAGAGTTAAATTTGTCATGAACCTAGAGTTAAATTCCATCCAAAAATAGTTTAACAAAAGAAAATTATGAAGAAAAAAATGGAGCAAAATAAATCAACTTTGTATCAAATGTAGAAAATGAATATCTTGGATTTAAGAATGTTACACAATGAAGCAACTCAATATTTACTTTGACTTTTGAAATTATTGATCAATCACTTCAAATTTAACAAAGAAAATTTTGAAGGATAAAATTGAACAAAAAAAAATTAATTTCATATAAAATGCAAAAAAAAATGAATATCTTGGATTTAAAAATATTACACAAAGAAACAACTCAGTATTCACTTCAAGTTTTGAAATTGCTAACTAATCACTTAGTAGAATAATTCAACTTTAAAATGATGTAGATTAGAAACTTTTTCCATTTTGCACCTTGACCTTCCTTGTGTTTGAAAGGTGTCATTCAAATTTGGAATGACAACATTATCCTTTTCACTAAATAATGAAACATTGTTAAGCAAAGAATGTCAATGTTATCCTTTATAGTTTGTAACCTTTGTTTAAACATTGTAACTAACTTCATAACATATATAATATATTGATCACTTATTTGTAATGATTAAGATAGCTCGTGAGTAATTCCTAAAATATTTTTCATCAATGAGAAGATGAAAATAAAAAATAAAAAAGATTGCATAGAATTCAACAAAACATATACTTCAACCTTATGTTTTAAACATGTGTCATCTTCCTCAACTATCTCAAGCACATCAATCATGAAAGAGAAACAAAGAAACTAGACTAAATAATGTACCATAATATGAGCCCTACTTGTATTTCATGATTCTTTTATTGTAATTTTTTTTATTTAAGCCACATCTATTAGAGTTTTTTTTTTGTTATAATGTTTCTTTCACCTTTTTAATTCTACATTCTTGAAGAATATCTTGATGTTTACATGATAAAGCAACTTCAACATGTTTTTTGCTCCTACAACAAAAGTTTATGGGCAAAACAATGAATACAAAATGCAAAACAATTTTCTTTTGATATCAAGCTTTTCAAACTAATAAATTCACCTTGCAAAGTATTTGCTTCACCATATACTTGCTCACGAAAACTTAACAAGCTTAACCCATATTTTGCAAATAATTACTCCTAAACCCATTTAAATGACAAAGTATAAGTATTAGAAACGTGGGCAAGACCAAGAAAATACTCTATAACTTGCAGTTCCTTACTTGTATAACATAAAGCCACAACCATTTGCTTCATAATTAAGATATCTTGAGATTCATAAATCAAAATAAAAACAAACTATGTCCTAGATAATCAAGTATAACTTTAGTGGTTTCATTATAAATAGTTGTAATGATATCTTTTTACTTTGTAGTTGTTAACTTTTCAATAAAAATATCTTTAACAATATTTTTTGTATTGTAAGGATTGTTAACTTAAAATTTTCATGAGTATTCTTCAACCTTTCATGAATAACTTCATTGTGGTTATCAAGAAAATCTAAAAGTTAAAGAAAATTCTCCGTATTACTTAATGACATTAACTTCTTATTACCACAAAAAGCTAATCCTTGGTGTCCACAATAAAAATTGAATGAAACCAATTATTGCAAATGAATTTGGTATTCATTTTTAATTTGATTAGACTGCTTACACATGATAATTTCAATATGTTGCTTTTGTTTCATCTAAACTTCACAATTTTTCTTTGCTTGATTATGAGGACTATAAGGACCTTCAATGTGAACTTGAAACCTTTCACTTTTTTTTTTTTCAATTTGTAAAACTTTCTATTATAAATGCACTATCATTACCTTTATATTCTCCAACATATGATACTATAAGATAACAACATAAGCAATATGTCATATCTTCTTTTTTACTATATTATAACCAATTGTCAAATCTTAAACATCAATCTAAATTTACAAAAGATATTCTCAAATTGCATGTGTGAAAAAATTAACCTCTTTTAGTTGACAAGGATTCTTTGATATATAATATTTCCTAATTTCATTCACTTTGGTAATAATCTATAATTTTCAACCTTAAACAAGTTCATCAAAAATCTTTTTCAAGTCAAATTAAAAAAATATGATTTTATGGATATATCCAATATTCTACTTTTTAATTCATCAAGTACTTTAGTGGAAGATGATTGCTTTGAAGATGATTTTCTTTTGAAAAATCTTTCCATTGCTAGAACAAAAATTAATACATTGCAATTAATATAGTACTAATTAGCCAAACTCTCTTAACAACAATAAAGCAAGAAAATTTATATAGTAAATTTCAAATTTTATTTTCCCTTCGCCTTGCATGCTTCTTTTGTTTTTGTTTTTTTAACAAAAATACCTTTTTATGAAAATTAGTTTCCACAATATAATAAAGTTTTGGTGCATTATTAATACTAGTTTTTATAATGTATTTTTTTTTTGTATTACATAAACTAGTTTTTGTAAGTTAAATGCATTACAAAACTAGTTTCTAAATTCATAATATAAGTTTACATTACTGAAGGTTTTTGTAATGTATAAAAAGACATATTTGTTTAGTCCTTATAATTTTAACATTTTATTTTCTTAATTCTCATAAAATTATTTTGATTATTTTAATTCCCACATCAATTTTAGTTTTGAGTCCCTGTTGTTAGAGTAGTTTTCTTAAATAATAAAGTCTCATCTCGGTACGCCACCTATTGTTTATGTAAGCATATGTTTCAAGAATTAAAATGACTAAAATAATTTTGTAGTGACTAAAAAAATAAAATATTCAATTATAGAAACTAAGATTATCAAAATAATTTTATGTTGACGAAACAAAGTATCCAAATTATAAGGACTAAAGATATCTAAGTCAAAGTAAAATAAGAAATTTAAAAAATAAAATAAAATAAAACCAGTAGGAACCACAACCCAAAAATTGATTATTCTCCTAAATCTTTACATTTATCATTTGGAAGTAACAATGTCAATGACAAGTTATGTTCATTAATGGGACACATGACCACCAAAGTAGAATCTTTGTCATTGTTGCATGACCAAGAAAATGAGGAAAAGAAGAAAAAAGTTATGATGTCTCCTACCCTAATCTTAGAAGACAAACCAATTACTCATTATTTTGCAATAGTAACATGATGATAATAACTTTGACATCTCCTACTTTGTAAAGTGGTATTTAGATATAGTGAAAGAGAAAATAGTGAAACACAAGATAGGTGAGACAAAAGCAAATTGGAAGAGGTGATGGAGGAAGATTCATGGTTGGTGAAAATTGTGGATCACATTATTGAAAGATATCATGATTTTAGGTTGTGATTTGGCTTGAGCAAATCTAGGTTCTAGGTTGACTTGTTTAATGTGGTGATTTTTATGATTAGGATGTTGGAAGGAGAAAACAAAAAGTTTGCAATTTGCAATGGTGGTGGTGAATGAGAATTTTTATTTTTTAATTTGACTTAAATATCTTTTTAATTCCTATAATTTGAACACTTTATTTTTTTGTCATTTTAGTCTCTAAAACATGCACCTATGTAGAAGACAATTGACGCATTGAGAAGACACTTTGGTTGACACATTATCATTTAGCAGAACTTTTCTATTGGTCGGAAAAAGAATTAGAAAAAATATTAAAACTAAAATAATCTAAATAATTTTTTGGGACTAGAAAATAAATTATCCAAATGATAGAGAATAAAAAAATATTTAAACTGTATAAAAGAATTAAATTCAAAAACTAGTTTCGGCAATGTATATAACTACATTGCAAAAAATAGTTTCCATGATGATGAAAGGCAAGAGAAGTATTTTGAGAGGGGGGGGGGGGGGGGGGGGGGGGGGGGGGGGGGGGGGGGGGGGGGGAGGGGGGGGGGAGGGGGGAGGGGGGGGAGGGGGGGGGGGGGGGGGGGGGGGGGGGGGGGGGGGGAGGGAGAGTGAGAGAAAGGGAGGAGGTGAAGAACATGGGTCAACTGTTTTTAAAACTAGTTAAGGCCTATGACCGAAAAATAAAACTAATCTTATTATCCAACGTAGTTTTTTTTATCTTACAAGATATATATTAGGATAAATTCATTCTGTTTTAAACTTTTAACTAAAGTTTTAATGATCAGTTTATACTTAACATATTATATAGTATTAAAATTGTGTCTAATTATATTATTTTCGTAATTTTATTACGGCCAAAGTAATAAACTTTAAGTCTGTCAGTTTAATAATCCGTGTAATTTTTAAAACACTATCTTTTTCTTTCTCATTCTTATTACTTATGTGACTCATCTAAATTTTTGCTGGTCTAACTCAATTACCTGAATTTAATCCTTACAAATAAAAAAGGAAAAGAAAAACATTGAAAAGTTAAACCATGTGTTGAATACTATTACTTCTACTATATTATAACTATCATATGATACAAACAACTTCAGCACTCCTATAAAACATGAAATGTTAAGCATTAGCTCATTAGCCTTTTGCAGTGAACGTGAACAAAATCGTAGCATCCATCCTTCAATTTCCTGTAGAAAGCGAATTTAGAAGTTTGTGGATTATATATCTGCACTTGAATTCAAAAAGAAAAAAGAAAAAAACTGAGATTGCAAAACTTGCGCATCGGAACTTTTTATACAACACGGAACCATCATAACGTGAAGCAAAACGCATTGTTCAAAAAGAACAAACCATTGCGTATTGATAGCAATCATACAGAATTAATAAGGAATGAGAAACGACAAATCCGAAAATTTGAAAAATGAGAAGAAAGAAAAACCCAAATTATAAAAAAAACTCAACTGAGACTCACTTGGCAATTTTTATTAAATATCTAAGGTTTATTTTACAATTAATATATTTAAAACTTAAGAGGTAACCGGTTAACAGATCTAACCGACAGAAAAACAACTAATTATATCTGATGAATTATCGAATGATTCACCCTGGAATTCACCCACCTTTAAATTTAAATATTTATCGAAATTCAATGTTGCTAGCAGGTTAACATGAAGATCAATTTGTCACCGAATGTCCTTCATGATTTTATTAAGGGAAATATTCATTTTATTAGAATTTATTTTTGGTACAATTAACAACGTTAATTATTATAAAGAAAAAACTTGATTCTAGTTTCTCATGTCCTTTTCCAATCAACGTATTATATTTATTTCAAAATCAAGCTGATAAGTAACTTACGTTTTATTTTCAGATATCCCTCGACTAATCTAGCTTACAGATTCACATTTTATTTTCGCATACCTCACCAGTAGCACCATTCAGCTGCTAATAGTAGCACCATCAATTCACAGTATCTATTACTTGCATATTACTACCACCTAGCCATGATTGCACACTAACTGAAGTAATCAAATTTTAAGAGACCAAAACATCAAAGGAGAAACAGAAGCATCTCATTTGCCAACCGTACAAAGCATGTCTAGATTTCAAGGGCCAAGGATCATGAATTAACAATGTATGTTCCGTTCGGTGGCTGGTGGATTGATACAAATTTACCAGCCACAGAAGCATGTGAAGAGCCGCATGAACCAAGGATCATGATTTCAAACAGAAAATGGAATTGTACCCATTTAAGTAACACTAACCACAAACCCTCGTCAGTTCTATGTTAATCTAAGCTTTCCCTACTCCAGCCCCATACATGAATGGTTTTAAAATGCTAAGAAACATCCACCGCAAATGTAGATTAAGTAAACACAACACCAAGAATAATATTTTTCCTACAAAGTATATCATTTTTCAGTCTTCGAAGCACATGCTACCACATGTGATTTGAATTTCTCCAGCTCTGCCAAAACTTCATCTTCTGGTCTGTAGATCAAATCACTCATGCGCCATATCTGCACAAATGAGTTTGAATGCATCAAAGGCATGTGTTAAAACAAAAGCCAAACCACATGTTTCATACTAAACTTGAAATACCAGAGTGGCCAGTTGGCCCAGTTCATTAATGGGTCTGAGTAAATTATTCAGAAAAGTCATGCACACAAGCTGATGTAAACCAGTTTGACTTGACAGATTTACTTGACAAGTGTTTGAATCTGCTAGAATCAATTTTGACCCCCAAAATCATGGTGAAAAATTGAAAAAATTTAAGCAACTAAATATTGCTTTGGCCTTCAACTTGATTTTGGTAGAATTGAAAGCTAATCCAAACACAAAATTCACACTAAAAAATAGGTGTCAAAAGGACAGAGACGAGTTTCTTAGGGATGCGTTTTTGTGAATATTAATAAATGGGTCATGTTTCAGGAACATGTGCCTTATTAGGTTTAACCTTCACGGTACCAACAAATATGGTCATGTCACTTACAAGTTGTTTCCAAAAGTAGAATCTACAATTATAAGAAAATGATAAAATTATCTTCTATAATCTATTAGTCAAAACTTGAAAAAAGCTTTTCATACCTGCAATGTTCCACCTCCTCCAGTACTTTCACAATCATCAGACACACTAACAATCGTCCATGGATCATATGCATTCCAATGGAAGTCAACTACTTTATCCCTGCATATATAAATACGAAGTTCTTAAGTTCAAAGCAAAAATAAGCAGATCCCCCCTCCCAATGTATATTTTGAAAAAATAAAATAAAAACTTGAATTCTTAAGAAGTCCAGCATTATTTAACAGTCCATTCAAAATATGGGATGACCAATTCCCACGGGAGAAAAGTCAGGTTGATGAGATGTGAAATGCTATGCAAGACAAGTAATTTAGTGCTATCTTAAGGATATTGATTCTATAGAATGTATGAAGAACTGATATTGCAAGCTTGTAACCAATACAACTTGAATGGACAGTATCTGACATGGCTATGATCATGGCCAAATCACTAGTACAAATTTAAAAGGAGGCACAATAATGTTTTACAGTATTTATATTTGATAGTCAGCATCCCATCATGAAGTTGATATCAAAAGATGTCAAGGAGAACGACAGATGAAAGCATTCAAAATAGAGAATCAGGCAACATAAGCAACAAAGAAAACTCAAAAGTTGTAACACGAGGGACTTGAGGAGCTACATTAGACAACTAAACAAATAACAAGAGGTTCAGATTCGAAAGATATTGTTCTTGACTAAAAAGTTCAAATAATAAAAGCTTATTTAGATCTAGATGATTGGAATAACTAACAAAAGTATAGTTAACAGTACCAGAAAAACAGTAGTTTCATACCTATGACCTGCATGTTGGAAAAACAACCCTGGAGGAGAACTTATTGGTTTTCCAGATCGCTCTATCTTTTTACCAACCTGCATAGCAGAACAGAAGCAAGAAGCATTGTGAGTTGTTGACACCTAATATTAGTTTTGGGACAAGAAAGTAGCAAGACACTACTGACTGAAATTGTACCTTCTCATAGTCCCAAATGTTCAAGAGACCATCTTCAGCTGAACTTCCAAATACAGATGATTTGTCTGGAGACCACTGAATTAAACAAACAGTGATTATTAATAATATAATGCTAAGAGGCATGAAGAATTATTTGAAAACAAAAAGCATGTCCAAAATTACCTGAACACAAAGAACAGCAGCTTTGTGACCCTCAAATTTATGGATGGGTGACCCAACTCCATTAGTGGTGAGATTGCGGCGATCAAACATGCGAACAGAATAATCAGCTGACCTGCAAAGATATGGTGACAAGTCAAATAGGGATGTGAATCTTCATCAACATACACATAATGATATGATATAAAAAGTAGTGTGCATATCCAAACAAAATTAAATGATGAATTAATGACAATGAGAACTATACGACAGCAGAACATACCCAGTAAGAATCAGATTATCATCATGGGGATTCCAGTCAACACAGTGAAGATCAGCATTGTGAGCTTTTTCAACCTGTTACCAAAGTAAATGCAGAGGGAAAATAATTAAAAAAAATTCAAAGATACAGAGTGTTTAAAGGTTTTGGATATGAATATTTAAAATAGAGATGTATGTTTTCCAAGCTGATAAAACCCCAATGTTATTGCATACTCCTTATCCAATAAGTTTGTGAGTAAAGTAAACTCTAAAATAAAAAGTGTTCTGTTAAAAAAAATCTGCCTTTAAATTTGTACTTCTATAAAAATAATAATAAACAAAAACAAATTTAAATACATGATTGGAGTATAAAACATATACCTTAACCACAGGGCTAGAGCCAACACGTGCATCCCATAAGATGAGACAAGAATCATCCCCAACACTACAGAACTCCTGTGCACTTCAGCATGATCATAATGATATCAGAAAGATATGGTTATTTATTAAATATAGTATTTAAGTTCGTGCTACTACAAATATGTACAAATACACTCCCTCAAACAAAAATTTAAAAATGAAAATATAGAACAATATTCCCCCTACCCGCTCTCCCCTTTCAAAATATATTTGAATAAGGTAAAGCTAAAAGTTAATTAATAAAGAATAATGAGTTGATTAAGTGGAAGAGCAGAGGACACCTTAGACTTAATCCTAATGCTTTGTTTTTGGATGCAGAGAGAAAATGTGCAAAAAGAAAATGGAAGGGAAGAAAATAAAGAGAAAGAACGTTGTTCTGCTCTATTGTTTGGAAGAAGATAAAAAGGAGAGATAATGTAAATATTCCTTCCTCATGTTAGGTTGGAAAGAAAAGCAAAAGGAAAAAATATATTTATATTAAATAACTTCTATATCCTTGTAATGCAATGGGAAGGCAACTGGGCAGATAAGTATATTTGTCATTTTAACAAATTTGTCTGATTCCTAATATCTTCTCATGAGAAGAGACTAAATATTTATGTGGGTCCCTCCATTTTTCTTTTGGAAACCAAACAAGAGAAAATGATACAATCCTCTCATTCTCTCCCACTGAAATAACTTCCATTTTCCCTCATAACCAAACAATGCCTAAATTTTCATAAGTTGAAAAGTAAAACAAGAATAGCCATTTTATCGTGGAAAAGCACAGAAGAAAAAAACTACTCAGTATAAAGTAAGCAAATTACCTAGATGGGCAGAAGGTCACATCTTCAACAGTATCCTCATGACCACAATAGATACCTCGTGGTCCAACAGAAGGGCCATCAGCAGTTTTATCATTGCCATCTCCAGATTTAGAGTTTGGTTTGACAATTGACCCACCAGACTTGGAGTCTGTGGCAGCAGATGTTATGTGGTCTTCAATACTCCACAACACAACCGTTTTGTCCTTTCCTGCCAATGTAAAATAATTCTTTCAGGTATAGAGTAATCATATCAATAACTATGCGGGATTGTTTAAAAAAAAAAATTAATAAGTATGCAAACCTCCTGAAAGAACATAGGGTTCAGTTGGGCACATTGCAAGAGCAAATTCTGCATTATCTTGGTGTCCAGTCAATATCTGCAAGAGAATTTGTATGTGAATATCTCAAGAAGCAGCAACCACACAAATAATAAAAATAGAAACAACAATAATGTTGCATTAGGAGTTTCTTTAATTATGGATAATTTTAGGAGTAACTAAAGATGGCAGCCACATTTCAAAATGGAGGGGCAATATTCTTTTGAATTTCCAAGTTTTTGCCTAAGAAACATGGATGCATGCTACACTCTCTTTAGCCTTCAGATATTGGCATTGAATATATATCTAATATCAATTCACAAGGATATGTCATCAATACATATCTAAGAAGTATCCAGGCCATTTTTATTGAAGAAGAAAATTGTGTTGATCCAATTCAGGTGGGACACTGCAATATGGCTCAAAAAGGTTCTAAACATTTCATTTCAAAACAGAATCTTCAGTTTTTTCCAGGGATTGACTCTTCAGTTTCCTCCACAAGACAGAGTCATAACTCTTCCCAGCCTATTACAATGCAACAAACCACTAAATGTTGCCACCAGTCAGTCACAAGCATGAGCACAACTCTTCTTTTACAGGACGTACAGATCATGACCTATAGATTGACTTTTGTTTATTTTTTGTATTTTTGCAAAAGCAGAATTTTATATATTTATAATTTTAGCTTGGATTTTACAAATTACAATTATATATCTATATATCTATAGTGTTTTATAAACTTTTTATGCATATTTATATGTGTGCATCATAAAAATATTGTATCTCACATTTTTTCAAGAATAGTTGCATCAAATGTATATCAGATCATGTATGCACATCATGATTTTTGCACCCAAGTCCCATACTAGCCCCAATATTGCTACCCCACTCTTCTGTTCAATAGAACCACAAAAGTATCATGCTCCATAACTTTGCATAAATAGCAGCATCTGATACACATACCAGATCAGATATTTGCATCATATAACTAAAAGTTACATTCAATAAACTAACCAAATGAAACAGCAACATAATCTAACTCCCAAATCAGAAGATTCTACATATAAATAAGATCATGTTTCCAACAAAATAAATAAATAAATACGAGCATTCATCTGCTTCCTTCTTTCTCATGCTCCAAACTAGATTGAACGTTTTGAGATGGAAGTATATATGCAATATTAATGCCCATTCATACCAAATCAGGACGAGAGTTCGTAGCTCCAAGGACAGCATGGCGATTAGGTTGATTTTCAACATCCCAAACAAGGACCTGACATTTTAAGAGTTACAAATAAGGAACCACAAGACCAGGAAATCAAACTAGCTCCAAAACATAAAAACAAAAACAAAAACAAAAGAAAGCAAACTGTAAAGTTCTCACATCAGGGCTGTCTGTATGTGTAGCCACTATCTTGGAATTTTGTGGCAATTCCCTAATTCTGTTCACCTACAAAACCAAGCCTTATCAGATCACACCTTGATCATCAACACAAGCCAAAATACAATCACCAATGGGTATCCATTAATAAATATAAAATCAAAAACATGGCAGATTAATTAAGGAACACTCTTATTATTTATTCTTCTTCATAGTTCATAATGCTTCAAATGCATCCAATTTTTAACAAGTCCATCAATGTAAACTGTAAATAATAACAAGTTCATCAACGTAAACTGTAAATAAACATATATATACCTCGCCAGGATGTATAATGGTCTTGTACTTCTTCACAAATGGGGACCGAGCCTCTTCATTAAACTGAAAGGGGTAAAAACAAACATTCCCAACTGCTTAATCAAATTTCAAATACCAAAGTAAAATCATTCAAAGACAACAGCAAGGTTTTAAATCGCAGTTGCAATTTTGTCATGGTCCTCGACATTGCTGGAAATTGCAGACAAACGCAGCCGACATGGTAGTCATGGAGACATTGCCGACAGGTTTTTAAAACCATGGACAAGAAACATGACATTCACATTCACACAACCATAACTCACCTGCGAAATATGCTCTGCAGCCGCAACCCTTGGCTTCACAACCTCGCAATTCGCAATCACCAGAGTATTCGGCACGCTACCATCAGTCTACCAACAACAAAAAAACAATCAATTTTTTTCTTAAAAAAAAAACACTCTTTCTCCCCTCTAGTTCAACTAATCACACAAACCAACACACCCATTACCACCGAATAAGGACACAGAAAAATCAGTTTTCATCACTCAACAAACTAAAACGGTTCAATTTAAAAAAATAAAATAGAAGAGGGTTAAGTTGCGTTGCGTTGCCTGCTCAGAAAGGTAGAGACGCTGGCGATTCTTGTAAGTGGCTTGTTCAAGCTGAGGGCCCCACCTATTAACACCAAAAAAGGTATTATTTATAAAATAGATTTTCAGATTGGAAAAGGAAAAAAGAGAAAAAAAAAAAAAACCCTAGAGATAGAGTTACCTGCAAGAGAGAGAGGGCCAGACGAGGTTGTGGTTGGCGAGCCAGTCGTAGAGGACAGGGACGAGGGACTTCCATTGCGTGTATTTCTCGTCCACCGAAGGTTGTTGCTGTTGGTTCTGCTGTTGCTGTGTTTTTCTCCCTTCCTTGATCGTCTTCGCGTGTTGCTGCTGTTCCTCCTTTTTCTCGTCCTTTGGCTTGGGTTTTCGGCCCCTTGTCTCCTTCTTCTTCACGACGCCTTGCTGCGGTGGAGTCTCCATCTGCGTTCTCTTCACTCTGCTTCCTCTCAGTGTCACTGACTCGCTGATCTCTCTCTCTATGCTCTTTTCGTCTTCCACACCCTCAAGTCAAAAACAAATAAGCCTGATTTTATTTTCAGGTGAATAAATAAATGAAAATAACCAATGTTACATAAAAATACAATTGTACTGTTTTAATAATGTTGTTCAATTTAATTAATAGCATTAAATTGGTAAATAATTTATATACTTTTTTAATTATTTTTAAAAATTTTGAAATTTATTATCTTTCTAAATTTATTTAATTAATTAATGTATAATAGTTGTTTTTTAATCTTTATAAAAGAAAAATAAAGTTAAATTATTAATTTATAGAGTATATTGTAAATAATTATGAGTATTTTGATCAAAAAATAATTAACATAGAAAATAAATAATTTTTAAAAAAATACATTTAAAAATAGAAGCAGTATTATTAATAATAATTATGATTATTAATTAATTAATTTGAATTGGTGTTAATTGTTCATACATATAAATGGTATCGAGAAATGAAATTTAAATTTTGAATAAATAGTAAATTTCTTGTTTTTATACCTAAAATAAATGTGTTTAGAGTGATTAAAATGTGTTGTCTACATCAATAAATAAGGTGTGAAAAGTCTATCAAGTGGGGATAAAAATAAGTTGATTTTTATATAAGTTACAAGTTGGTTGGTTTGACGTCATCACTCAAGTCAAGTTAAATTGATTTTTTATATTTTATTATGTAAGAAAAAAAAAAGATCAAATAGGCTTCGTAATTCTTAAATTTGTATATTATTTACTTAGTCTAATTTATTTAGTCCAAGTTTTTTTCAAACCTTAAATTAAAGAATTCAACTTATCTTGGTCTAGCTAGTTGAGCTAAGTTTGAGAGTTCATATTTATTTATTTTTTGTTATAAACTAAAAGAAAAAAATAAAAATTAAATATAAAAAGAGTAAAAAAAAATTTTATTCATTTTATTTTTTGTTAAGTTTATTTCTAAATGAATTGTACTTTTAGATAGCCTTAAGACTCTAAACTTGATATAACATGTACTTTTTTTAAATGATGACTTGGGTGTAAGGTTAAATTTTATGGTTTAAATAAAATTTTGCTCTTTGTAAATTCTTTTTAGTTTAGTTCCAATCCATTTTTTTAACTTCTTTGTCTCCTTTTTCATCCATATTAATAGTCCTCCTTATTAACTATTCACATGATCGTCAAATTGTCAAATAAACTTATCTCATGTAGAATCTTTTATACATGTTTTATGGGATGTGTTGCTTACCTAGTTAGCAATAATATTAAACATTAACTATATTTTTTTTATATAAAAAACCTAATGCTAGAAATAAGTTGAAAGTTAAGCCCTTTTTCATTGACATGTTTACTCTTAGCTTTTTAGAATTCACACTATAATTGTGTGGACAATTATTCAATTTTAGGTTTTGCATATGATTATATATATTATAAGGACTATAATCACATGATAAAGACTCGAACATTTTGAGTTTAGGATTCTATTGTTTGGCCCATTACATACACATAGGAGTATTGTTAGCAGCAAAGTTGTACATCTAAACCTTTATTATTCTCTACAAATTCTCTATATGTTTAGTAAGGTGAATTTAAAGCATATGTGGAGATTGATTTAAGTGTTGTATCTAACATGAGTTGTTTTATTAGGTTTTGTTGTTGTATATGGGTTAGGTTTGATTTTATTTTTTATTAAGACTAAAATAACATGTATGTAGGTGTAAAGTATAAGTAATTTTTTTATTATTTATGTGATTACATGTTTTATTCACTTCATTAAGTGTTGTCTTATGTATATAACTAATTTTAGTACTTTTGCCACACACATGGACAAAAAAGTTTATTGAGGAATATTAAAAGTATTGTTATAAAGATAAATTTTTGTTAGTGTTAATAAGAAATTAAATTAAAATTATTGTTAAAAGCAATTTGATGTCAAATTAGAGATCTCAATATTGTGTATAATATTGACAATGTCTAACTTTGTTATATTTAAAAATAAAATAATAAAGTCCAAAATATAAATTATAATAAAATGTTAGTGTACTTTTGTGTAAAATATAATTTTCCTGTGTTAAATATGTTTTGTATATATTTCTTATATTATTCAATTTACATATAAATTTTAATGAGTAAATGTAAGAAGGCAATAGTGATTTATCTACAATTTTTAAGATTTTTAAAATATCATGTAAAAATGTATAAAAAAATTATCACGTGAAAACATTGAAACAAAATTTTAAACTGAACTCTAGTTTTTGTCATTTAATTAAATATAAGTTGATTACTTAAAAAAAATTAAATTTAAAATAAGTCAAGTCAAGAGATAGTAAACAAAAGTAAGGAAAAATTATTATAATAATAAATTAAAAAGTATAATTTTATTCTAATAATTAAGATGTTAATGAGTTGAAGTAATTTGTTCAACCTTGTGAGTTAAGTATAATTTTTGCTACTTATTTTCATAAAATAAAAGTTTATCTCCTTTTGTTATATTTTATACAGTGCAAATAAATTTATATGTAGATATTAATGTATAATAATAAAATTTAAATTTGATCGGATAAAAATAAAATGTTCAATAATTTAGTTAAATTAAGAAATAATAGATAAGAAATCAATCATCATTTTCTTAAGTGAAAATCTAATTAGACGCGTTTTCTTTATGATACTAATGAAGAAATAGTTTAAAATTGTTTTGCAATAAAATATATTCAATAAATGAATTACTCATGAAATTTTAAAAAATTAAAAAATTTATAAAAAGAAGATATGTCTATTATAACTAAAAATTATTTGTTATAAAATAAAATCCGGATATACCTTAAAAACTATTATATGCACATATAAGAATAACTAATAATTTAATTTCATATGTCATAACAATCTTAAATACTATTAAAAAATTGTATTACTTGAATAAAAAATTTAAAAATATTATCAATTTAAATTCACCTACTCAAACAAATTATGTTTAATTAATTTTATATAATTTTTTTCCATGAAAATGTAGGTTATTAAAAATTTTAAATGATAAAAAATACGTGTTTGAATTTAAAAATATTATTAAAATACTTTTTAATAAATGTTATATCTTTATTATTATTATTTGAAACTACTTAAGATAATTTTATATAATGTTATAGTGAAAATAAATTTAGATAATTAAGTTATAACCAATATTAATGTATTTTTATAAATCTACATGTCAAGTAGACAAAATCATGTAAAAAAAAAAAATCAATCCTAACAAGATGATATATAATTTATAAAAGTTTAAGTATCCTCGTTGTAAATTTTATGCATTATAAAAAAAATGAAAATATAAGTGTAGAAATGACTATTGAAGCAAGAAAAACATCTTTTATAAAGTTGACATTGATTTATCAATGTTTTTCTTGTTCATGTGTATTTTAAGAAGTGTGTTGTCTAATAAATAAAATATAAAAAAATTAAAATAAAAAAATAAAATTATGTTTTTTAAGAAGTGTGTTTAACACATAGAAATCATATTAATGGCACCATAGATCCATGAAAAAATTTCAAAATGATTATTATATATTTTACTTGATAGTTAAAACAAATCTTTGTCAATATAATCACTATAACTCTACTTGCTTGAATGAATTTAACTTTGATAGTGTCACAATTTTGTAATGTTTAGCAATAAAAGTGTAATGAAAATGTGAAATGATGTCATGCTCTCACCAATTATTTGTTCTAAAGACAAATTATAAGCTTGCTAATGGCATTATTAATTAGAGGTATAATTATGTGAAAATTTTAGTGTTTTTTATATTAATTTGACAAGGTACAACAAAGTAAACAATTCTTTTGTAATGGATGGAAGAATCATTGACAAAAGCAAGCATTAAAAGAAACAAAAAGACTTTTCAAAGCTTAATATTGGAGGTGTAAACTTAAGAAAAGTCACTTAAAATAAAGCACAATCCAAAAATTATCACATCTCTATCATTTGAAGATAACTTCAACAATCATTTGGAGAGTAAAATGAGCCTAATACTTAACAATCAAGACACATTTAAGTGCTAGAGTTTATTTGGAAGGATCACATTGCATTTTGGATAAATATTTAATTAAAGCCCATTTTTCTAATTTTTCATGAACTTTTGTATTTATTTTTTCATGTAATAAGTTAAAATGTCTTTTGATGTTTTCTAAAGTTAATGAACCATTGTGATGGTTGGTAAATAGTTGTGAGAATTAATTAACATTGTGATGGTTGATGAACCATTGTGAAAGTTTTTGAATCATTATGAAAGTTTTTGAATCATTGTGATGATTGGGGAACCATTATGATGGTTGGTAAACCATTGAAATGGCTAATGAACCATTGTGATAGTTGATGAACCATTGTGAAGATTAATAAATCATTGTAATAGTTAATGAACCTTTGTGATGGTTTGTGAACCATTATGATGGTTAACAGGAAGTACATCTTATTGGGTATGAAATCATATTATGAAATTATTGTAAGTGGAAATTTAATTCTTAGTAGAGATTTATTTTAGTGAAAACTTAATATAAGTGAAAATTTAATTCTTAGTGGTTTTAGAAGGAAGTCTAGCCTATAAATAAAGAAAAATTTGTAGCTTTGACTAGAAGTTGAATGAATTATGAAAGTTCTCCTTCCTGAAAGTTTTCTCTTTGGTTCTTTTTAGAATTTTTGTGACTTATCAAAGCTTGATCAACATTGTGCGTCTTAAACACTTTAGGTTCTTGTGTTTTATATTCAAGCATTCAAGCGGATTAGTAAACCTAATTTTTAACTTTTTTAGGTGAGCATAATACAAGTGACTTGTGGGTTCATAGGTTTTATCAAAACCTTCATAGGTTCACATCATTTAATTATCAAAGCTTCGGTCCCAAAATCAGGTTAAATATCCCTTTTATTTGTAAATCATTGTGATGGTTTGTCAGCCATTGTAATGATTAATGATCTATTATGATGTTGGTGAACTATTATGAAAGTTAATGAACCATTGTTATGGTTGATGAACCACTATGATGGTTAGTGGAAAGTACATCTTGTTGGGTATTTAATCATATTGGGAAAATAATGTAAATGGGAATTTAATGCTTAGTAGGGATTTATTTCTAGTGAAAACTTAATGTAAGTGATAATTTAATTCCTAGTGGATTTTCTAAGGAAGTTTAGCCTACAAATAAAGGAAACTTTGTAGTTTCGACTAAAAGTTGGATGAATTATAAGTTTTCTCTTTGGTTCTTTTTAGAACTTTTGTGACTTACCAAACTTTGATCAACCTTGTGGCATCTAAAACACTTTGGGTTCTTGTGTCTTATACTCAAGGGTTCAAATAGATCACCAAACCCAATTTTTAGCTTTCTTGGAATGGTCATAATTCAAGTGATTTGCGTGTTTATAAAATTTATTGAAACCTTCTTAGGTTCACATTATTTGGTTATCAAAGCTTTGATCCTAAAATTAGGTTGTATGCCTTTTAGTTATCTTCTTTCAATTTTGTTTCCTTTGTCCATTTTTTGTTTCTTCTATTTTTTTATCTTCTTCATTTTCAAATTTTGTTGTTCATCTTATTAAAATAAAATAGAAAACCAAAAAAAAAAGTGAATGAAAGAAAAGAAAAAAAAAGAAATACGAAAAAAAGATAAAAAGAAAAATAGTGTTGATTTTATAGTATTTACAAATTATTGTGTCAAGTTATAACTATTATTTCTTTAGTTCTTTTCTACACATTCTATTTGTACTATTTTTAGTTCCTAAAGTGTTGCATTATACAAGAACTGTAATAGTATTTGATTAAGTTATTATTTTTAGTTATTTTTTTTTGCTTTATAGCTATATATTTATAATCAAATATTTAGTTTTTATCTTCTATTTTTTGGTTGTATAACTCTTATGACTTAATTAAATGCAACACAAATTTACTCAATAATATATTAAATGCTTCACAAATCAAGCACATAAATGAAGTGCAAGGAATTAACATAATTGTTATATATGAATGACACAAATATTTGAAATAATAAATATTAGACTCTCCATATATCACATTCATTTTATTGAGGTTTTGCATAGTATGAAACATATTCTTATTAAATATTCCTTAATTACTTATCTCTAGTAATTTTTAATAATCTAATCATTTTTAAGATAAAAAAAATTATAAATAAAAATATAGGTTAATCTTCACACTATTTCATTCAGTTCATTACATGGTCAAAAATCTAATTTAATTACAAAAATAAATGAGACAAAATAATTAAGTTGAAATTTCATATTCTTTAAATAAGTCAAGCTTGTGTTTTAAATTTAATTCATTTAACAATCTCTTATTTTTACAAATGACACTTGATTTTCAAGTATTTTGATTAATTTGACTTGTTTATAATCTTAGGCACAATAATGTGCATCCTATGTCATACTCATATAATAACTTAATCCAACACAAGTATTTATGTTTAAGAAAATGCTAAAAAGTAAGAAATAAATTTGAACGATACATTTCTCCAAATGTGGCTTGTAGTTAGTGTTTATCTTTTATAATATTATATTAACAACTTGGCTTGTTGTTGGCTAACTTATATTCATGAAAATTTATGAGTATGTTTCATACACACTGTTAACTAACTAGGGTGATTTCACAAAATAAAAATAAAAAAAAACTAACCAGGGGTGCAACTTGGTCAAATTAGATAAAGTTTTGCAAAGTCGAAGCTTAACTTGATCCTTAATTACAAGACTTGAGTTTGACTTTTGTATTTGTTGTACACTTTTTATTTAGGCTTGATCTAAAAGTCTTTTTAAGAATTGGTTTCATAATGAGACTTATAAATAAGCTAACAATTCTATCAATCCAAACATATTAGTGGGCCTATCAATGTAGACAAAATAAAAACTTAAACTTTTGTTATAGACACTTTTTATATTTACTAAACACATTCCTTTCCCCATTTTTTCACAAGTTAATTTACGTAAATGACCCTATCTTTTCAAACATTTTCCTTTCCCTCGCACACTCCCCTTTCCACTCCTTATTTTTATCAACTCCTTCCTCACTTTGACTACATCCTCTCCATCCTCACTCAGTCTCCTCCGTTCCCCTTGCATTAGTCTCTTGCTCTTACCTTCCTTTGTTCTCCCATTTCGTCAATCTTTGCTTTGATATTAGGGTTTTTTTATCCTCAAAAACTTCAAAGCAATACATTTATGCTCTTAACAATTTTTACCATTTTCCTTTTCAATTTTTATCTTCATTCCCTTACATAACACAACGGATGTATCTTGTTTTTATATATGCAACTATGTGTGACTAGATCATAATTTTTTACAAGTAGATGTAATGAAACATACTTTTTGAAACTCAATATAATCTCATTCAAAAAAGTACTTTTTAGAAAGTGATTATATGACATTCTAGAAACTAATTTCCATAATGTGAAAATACAAAATAATGTTAAAAAAAGTATTGTCGAAAATGTTAAAATAAAATAGTGTTATGGAAAGTACTTTCCAGAATAATGTGATTACATCCAGTTTCACATATTACACTTTGAAATTAAAAAAAAAAAAAAATCACATACCTTATCACATATAGTTTCATGATTATTATGTTTTCTTTGTATGACAAAATTGAATATAGGTTGAGTTATATTAAGGTTAGATTATTTTTCTTATATGATGAAATTAAGTATAGGAGTGTAATTAAACAAAGGTAAAATTCTAATACCTTTGATAAAAAAAAAAGAAAATGAGAGAAAATAGATGAGGAAAGTTTAGAAAACAATAGAGATGGAGTGTAGAGAATGAGATTTGTACTCATTTTTTATATAAATGGTATTTTTGATATATAAGATATTTAGAACAATAAAAATTAAAACAAGAGAATGAGAGTGTATTTAGTAAAATGGGGAATATAGCAAAAGTCAAAAACCTGTCATCATAAGTGAGCCACGTAATAAGCTGGCCTACTATACCAATAAACCTGTTAACATAAAGGCAATTTATATTTATACTTTTTTCTTTTTAACATAGTACCTCTTTTTATTTTTGTTTTTCTAAAAATACCCTTCACAGTAGCATGTCTCCTTCACACTCGATCTTCACATTCTGAATATCTTCAGTATTCAACCATGATGAGCTGTGTCGTAGCATTTTAACGTATTTGCAATCCTTTCTTTTTATATTCTTAGAAATTAATGAAGCTTAACAATCAAATTCTATATAACACATCCTTTGCAAATTGGTAATGTTCTGCATGGGTTCCCAGTGCTCGCATTTTTTAAAATACATAATGCTCAGTAAGTTTGGAATATATGTTTAGATTAACACAGTGGTAGTCTTACATTTAGAAGTGTTAGACATGTAAAAATATCCTTTTAAATGACTATCACCTCGTGATCGAACCCCAACATCCTGTTGCAGCACTACAAAATGGTCTGGATTGCTACGGTTGGACTGTGGCTTTTAAGATCCTCTCCCTGGAGATTCTCATGGGCTGTTAGAGTCAGTGTTATCAATACAGCAGACTATGTTTAGGGTGAGGGAGCAATTTAAGGGGAAGGTTGTGATCTTATGGGGTGAATGACATGGACTTGTTCAAGCGTATTAGTTTGAAGTTCTTGGCATTGGATAAGTTTCTGGTGGACCAAGGTTTGAGAGGTCATGAGATGTTAGTTCAGATATTCAATGTTGCCAGGAGCAGAGGAAAGACGTGAAGAATGAGAGCAAGGCCAAGAGTATTTTGAAGAATATTTTTGGAAAAATAAAAGTAAAAGGATGTATATTATGAAAGTGAGAAGGTATGAATAATAATACCTAACATAAATATTATTCTTTCAATAATAATAATAATAAATTATTAAATAAGGTGACCCTTTAGGTCTCGTATACTTTTTGGTGGCTTAAGATTTGACCCTTTTATTTAAATAGGCTTAAAAACAGCCTTAGTTTAACCTCTTTAATAAACAAATTTGGCCTGTCAAGACAAGCCTCAACCCTTCCTCGGGAAGCCTTAGCTTTACCTCTATTTTTGTTCGTTTGCCCCCCTCTCTACGTTGGTTAGTTCTTACACTATGTCATTCAGTCATTGAAGTTGTAAACATCTCATGCCGAAACTATCATCATAAAGATAATTCAAAAATGAGTGGCCTCTGTAAATTCAGAAATGTATTCGTGATATATCATGTTCTACACAATTAACAAACCAGATTGGAACCCCTCCTCCTCAAAATACATATCAACGACAGTTTGAACATTACATAATTGACGCTGCAACTGCATAGACTTATCTTGTATGTTGTATTTGCAATTGGAGGTCTTAGTAAATAAAGGCCATCTTCAGTCATCTTCTATTTTCAAGCTAGATTTGCATTGCTTCTCCTCTTCAAAGAGTTAGTACCACTTACATACACATGGTTTTGCAGGTTAGCAGAAACAGCATGCCAAAACCTATTTACAACTTGCTTGTATTCTCTTGTCAAACTTTAAAGGGCTCAGGCAGAAAGGAGCAATGCCTCTAGCTGAGTTGTGAACTGCACATTAACAAAGTGAGGGAGAGCAATATGCACAAAAGAAAGTTCAAAAACTGCAATTTGGTTCAATGGAACCTGGTCATAACTTAAACATAGTTCCATGTTCACTGACACTACCACCAGAAAGCTTTCTAATTATCTGCCACAACCTCTTACTTCTTCCGGTACTCAGAGGACCTGAATAAGAATGCCTTCTAAACGATCCAGACACTCGCCTTCCATATCTTGCCGATGAGCTGAATAACTCTGATGCTAACAATCCATTTTCAATATCAACTCCAGAATCGTAGTTAGTGGCTGAGAATTGGCCCTGTAAATTATCTGATAGTTGTCTAGAATGACTTAAATCAACCGAGCTAGAACTTGAACCTACTTCTCTTGCCTCATCACATTCATTGCACACGAGTTTTAAAGCCTGAACAACCTCACCCATGAAAGGACGGTCTGACACCTCTGGTTGTACACACATGGAAGCAATGGCTGCAACTTTAGCCACACTATCAGAAGGCATATCAGGTCCTAGAGATGGATCTATTATGGCTTCCAATCCTTCTTCACTTGAGAGTAGTGGACGAGCCCACGCAACAAGGTTCTCTTGACCGGGAGGTCGAGACATGTCTACCGGTTTTCTTCCGGTCAAAAGCTCAAGGAGGACAACACCATAGCTATAAACATCACTCTTCACAAGAAGATGCCCAGTCATTGCATACTCCGGAGCCACATAACTGAATAGTTTTTCAAATATGAAAGAAAATATATATTAGGGAATGATGATGTATAACAACAAAGAATTACAATAGTTTTCCAAAAAAAATAGTACAGATATTTCTATGTAATGAAATTTTAAGAATTGATTATAATGAAGTAGCTGACAAAAAATTGGACAGAAGTTAGATACACGAATTAGGGGATTAAATATTACTATGCATTCTCTCAACTTTTCTTCTTAAACAAACTTATGCTGGACTGGAGCGCTTAGAGTGCTTTGCAATTTTGAGATGCTAATTTTTCGGCACAATTTAATATTTGTCACTCTGCTTATTGGATAATCTACAGGCAGGATATAGGTCGGCTTCTAATTCCACAATAAATTACAAGAAACAGAACTGGCATCTATTTATTGCTATACTGCCACTTATTCAAAAGTAATCATAGTTAAAAATTATTTCAGACAGTATACAAGTTCAAAAACTTGTAGGTTCTTAATATAAATGACTGCAAAAGCAAATGTCTTTAGACATGGTTAAGAAATTACTTCATTTGACTAAGCTGAAAGAGTTCTAGTTTTAACTTAATTGATCAACCTCCACAAATTTATTATGTTGAAGCGACACGCAAATCTCAAGGGTACTGAGGTGAAGAGACAAGTTGTAGATAAAACATTCCAAAAATAGAAACAGGAAAGAACTACTACCCAAAAGTTCCCATGACTCGTGTTGATATGTGTCTGTTCTCCTCATCAGCTGCTGTTCGGGCTAATCCAAAATCGGATACTTTTGGTGTGAAATCATTTTCCAGCAAGATATTGCTAGATTTGAAGTCCCTATGTATGACATGAGGACTTGAATCTTCATGCAGATAAGCCAGTCCACGAGCAGCACCAAGAGCTATCTTTATCCGTGCACTCCAATCAAGTGGGCTGTTTTCCTTGTCAACTCCTACCAGAAGACCAAATATAAGAAAATCATTAACTTAAAGAAATAAACAATTGGAATGGTATTTGAGATTGAATCAAGAAGACTTGAGTACCATGTAAATGGGATTCCACGCTGCCATTTGGAATGAGTTCATAAACTAGACAGCGGAAGCTGAGCTCTGCACATATACCAATCAACTTTACCAAGTTTCTATGGTGGTGGCGACTAAGCATCTCAACTTCAGATCGGAATTCACGGTCGCCATGATGATCCTCTCTTTTTAGAACCTTAACTGCCACTTTTGTTCCATCTTCAAGTATACCACTATAAACACGCCCAAAACCACCTTCTCCTAGTACTCTGGAAGCATGGAAATTATCTGTGGCTTTCTCAATGTCATTCACGCTGAAAGTCTTTGCAGATCCCGTGTAAGCAGCAATGCTAGATCTAAATGATGTTGAAGCTGAAGCTAGCCCACCTCCAACTAATGATCCAGCAGTACCTGTGAAATTCATGTCTTTTTCTTAAACAAAAGGCTGATACATCATAAAAGAATCAAATTGGCTGGATATTAGGTTATAGTTAACACTCAAAATTATGGGACACCAACTATTTAATTTCAAAATACCTTAATTGAGAAAAAGATCTTATATTTTTAAATTGTTGCAACTGGACTTTTCTTTTTCTGCATAGAATTCTGCCTACCATTTTTTCATAATTCTATTAGATGAGATAAATACTAAAGATATGGTCTATAATTTGTGAATACAGCATTCTCTCTCTCACTCTCTTTGGGGTAGAATATAGTGTTTTTTTAAATGATTAAGCAAAATAATGTCTAAAAGGGAAAAATGCACTAGTTTAGTAGATTACAAGACACTACCATTTGTATTACCTAGTGTTTTGGTACGAGGAGGCAAAGCCCGTGGGGTTGATGTTGGTTGACTCACATGATCTCTGAACTTGAACAATGCCAAAGCAGAAGCAGAGCATAAAACAACTACTAGAAAAACTGAAAGAGCAATAATAGCAATTATGCCCTTGCCAAGTCCACCTTTATGCTGACTCTTTGGTATGTCAACCCCAAGAGGCTTGATTGTCCTACCATTATTACCACCATTTGAATATGGACCACCATCGATTATGGTAATGCTTGAAGGAGGTAAAGGTGGAGATGGAGGCAAACCTATATTGAGAGGACCACATAAAATTTCTAACCAGAAAAATCATGAAAAGGATACAAGACATTCAAACTTTATATATACCTGGATAGCTCACATATAACACGTCATAATCACCAAAGTAAGAAGTTATAACAATTTGTTTATGCCAAAATCTCTCAGAAGTTAAAAAGGCTGTGGTGTTATCGAATTCTTCCCCAAGTGGTACCAAATCAATGAATACAATAGTTTTATCAGGTTGCTGGTTTGCTGCATCAGCTCCCATTATGCGAACTTGACTTTGCTTCATGAAAACCCCAGTGGCAATTTCAGAAGCAAACTCTGAAACCAAAGGGAAGAAAGTATACAGAGACACACTAAGGCGAAGACTGACTTTCATGGGCCAGACACATTTGCAAGGTGCTCCGGGTGGAGTACTTGTATAGGGCTCTGAGCAAATCAGTGATATACAATCTGAAAAATGAAGCATGGACACGTATATTTCAGTTAGATGAATACAGTTAGAAAAAGTACATGTATTAGCTGAAATAACTCCTTTATTAAGATAAAACAAATAAAGCACTAAATATTAACTAACCTTCATTGGGAGGTGGGGGTGGCAGTGCTTGAACATGAGGCAGGACTGGCTTCTTAGGGCTCTTGGAAGAAGGTCGAGAAGAAGATGCTTTAGGAGGATGAAATGGAACTTGCAACAACAAACACAATAAATGGATGAAAAAGGATAAGTAGATGATAATGAAAAATGGGATTTTCTAAAATATCTGTAATGAGTATGCAAGTTTAGCCTGTCTTACTGTTGGTTGAGTGGGGGGATATTTTGAATGATGGAGAAGGAGCAGGTGAAACCTGGCTCACTGGTGACTGAATAGGGAAAGCAGGTGGGGAAACCGAGGAACCTACCATGCAGAAAAGTTTCAGTAATCAAAATTCCCTTTATTTATTTATCAGTCCAACAGAAGAAACATCTTATAAGCTCACCAAACTTTTATAGGTACCTGTGTTCATTGGTGGTGGAGCATGATGTCTTCGCCGACTTACTGGCAGCAGTGAGGGAGGCTTTGGTTCATCTACATAAAATAATAAAAAAAAAAAAAAAATTCAATTGTAGTGAAAATCTCAATTTGAATAAAATAATTCAATAGATTGGTTAATAAACCAAACCTTGGTGTTTTGAAGTGGAAGGAGAAACTGAATATGATGATGCAGGAGCAGGGCTGGTGATTGTGTTCCTTGTATGGTGATGCTTATAGAATGTGGTTGAAGGTGAAGATGCAGGAGGATGATCTTTGTTGAAAGGGGATTTAGGAGATGAAATCAGGGGCTCAGGAGCATGGTGAAATTGCCTTGCTTTATGAGCAGAAGAAGGAGCTACAGAAAAAAGAAAATAAGTTAACTCATAGGTATGTATACAGATTATATTGGTTTAGTGTGTTCTAATAATTTTAATATTCACATTCCTTATTTGCACCGTTTTCCACCTGCTAGAACTTCAGATTTTGTATAGTAAATAATTAAACATGATAAAAAGGAATGGTTGTGCATAAGATCATTTTAAATATGGTAAAATTACATTTCCAAAAGAATTCAAGCATGATGTCAACTCTGTATTTGTTAGACTTGAAAAATAATTCCTGTGCCTTTGCCAAAAAAACTTTTAACACTTCTATGAGAGTAGGTTTTTCACATGATATGAGAGTTTATAACAAAGTGGTCTTGAGTTTGAACCTGGCCACTTCCATTTAACATGGCTAAGTAGAATTTCAATACAAGGTAAAATGTTCTTGTGAATTCTCCACATTTCAAGCTAAATGAACTTGTGTGAAGGAAAGGATTAGAGACATAAAATCTTTCTTGGTCCTCCGTGAGCTTAGGCTTTTGGGATAGTAGGCCTTTGACAGTATTACTTTATCATTTTTTAGGTGTGAGCTGTATTGTTAGGGAAATCTTTTAATTTCACGCTGTTAATACAATCAGCTATCCTCTAGTTAAGAATTTGCAACTCCTCAAGAGTAGTTTAATCTTACTATATACCTTGAGCAGGGGAATGTACTATAGCTGGTAGTGGCTTCGGTGTTTTGTATGGAGGTGCAGAAACTGGTTCTCCACCTTTTTTCCATTCGAAGCTTCCGGGAGGTGTTAATGCAGGAGAGACAACAGGTGCTGCATCAAATGTTTAGTGCCAAATAAGTGTCCATCAATTGAAGAATGATTGATGCTGTTAGCACAATGAGCAGTCCTCTAGTTAAGAATTTGCAACTCATCAAAAGTAGTTTGATGTTACCATATACCTCGAGCATGGGAATGTACTATAGCTGGTGGTGGCTTTGGTGTTTTGTACACAGGTGTAGAAACTGGTTCTCCACCTTTTTTCCAGCTGAAGTTTCTGGAAGGAGTCAATGCAAGAGAGACAACAGGTGCTGCACCACATTTTTTGTGCTAATTAAATTAATTAATGCATAATAGCATTAACAAGAAATTGTAGTAAATAGATCCAAATATTAAACACTCTAGAATGGAAGTTATGGGAGAACATTTATATATTGAAAAACAATTAATAACTTTTTTAAAGAGTTTCGTGCTAAAAGATATTTCATTGTTAAGCTACATGTTGATAGTTGTAACTAAACTAAATTTATTTTAGTGACTCCATATTCTTTTGCATGTTTAGTAGCAAGTTTGTGGAGTTAGCCCCTCGAGTGAGAAAATGTGTAAAGTGAGAAATAAAGGGAGAATATACCCTTCTCGTAACTTAATGCACTTTAAATCGAGGGTGGATGCACCGATACTCTCTTTAGAAAAGCCAAATCCCAATGTTGTCATCATTAATTCTATTGAATATCTTACATGTATAACTCATCAAACAGCTTTTTAGCTGTCAAACAGTCTCATGATCATTCATTTATTATTCTACATTGCCTGTGAGGCTGTAACAAAAATTGGGCATGCTAAGTAAACATTACGTATCAGTTTTGATTGTCATTTTTAATCTCAAATTAATTATTGAGATACATAATCCATATTTCCCAACTCATTGTCATATTATTATGTGACATTAAAATGAGAAAGGGATAACCACATCTCCTTCTGAATCATCAACAGCATTAGTAATTCGACAGCAAAAAAATATTCAATTATGTAAGATTGGGTTTTAAACCTTCATCATTTGAAAAATAGAATGACTATAGATGTGGAAATAAAAAAATTAACTGATTTAATGGAAAAAAAAAAAAACTGTAACGTATTTTAAAATATAACAACAAAATCAACAGGGGAAAGGGTGATAATAGAACAGAATTCTTTCTCAAAATTTGCACCTGGTGATTTGGATGGAGATGCTGCTGGTATGACTGGCTGGACCAGTGGTGGATCTACTGGAAATGGACTTGGCGGTGTAACTGATGCTGCATGGATACAGTAAGAGAAAAATTAACAAGACAAGTAAATGGGATAATTTGATAAATTAATACTAGATATTTTAACTTTCTCCATTCTTTAATGAAAATAAGGTAATAAGGTTATATGGATGGATTTACTTTTGGTAAGATAGGGTGGCCTATTTGCTGGTTATTCTCCATTTTTCATGTGGGATGAAATACATTTTGTGCTTTCATGAAAAAGTGTTTAGAACTATAATAGTTGAATTCTAGAGATGATTAGATAAGATTATATACATACGTGGTATTTCTGGTGCTGGGGTGTGAGTGTTACTGTTATTTGCAGTTATGTTGTGAAGATCAGGTGGGAAATTTCCATGATGAGTTGGTTGACTGACTGATGAATTTTTTGGCAAATTTGCAGGAGGTGTTGCAATTGGGGCTGTTCAAAATGTGACAGATATTTGAAATCAGTATCAACTGGAAATTAGCAATGAAAGAAGAAAGCAGTTATAAACTGTAAAGTAGAATTACCTTGTGAAACTGGTTCCACTGCGTGACCAGTGTTGATATTCCTTCTGGGAACAGATGGAGGCAAACTTCCATGTTCAGTTGGTTGACTCACTGGTGAATGTTCGGGCAAACTGGATACTATAGGGGCTGTTCAAAATGCATTAGAAGAACAAACTTTTGGCTCAATACCAACTGGAAGTTGGAGATGAAAATAAAGGAAATTTCAGATGTAAGAAATAAGGTGACAATTTTTTACTTTCATCACATGCCTGGTGAAATTGGCTCAGGAATATGACCATTATTTGCACCCTCTCCATGAGGCAAACTTCCATTTTCAGTTGGTTGGCTTACTGGTGAAATTTTTGGCAATTTGGTTGAAGGAATTGGAACTAAGGCTGTTCAAATATTCAATAGAAGATCATATTTTAGGTTAATACCAAAAGGAAGCCTGATATGATGAAATGGAAAACCATCCTTAAGAATCCCAGCTACATGACAAGACTTTTTATCTCGTACCTGGCAAAGCTGGCTCTGGCTTGTGACTCTTATTCCTCTCATCAATCTTAGGAGGCAAACTGCCATGTTCAATTGGCTGGCTGAATGGTGATGTTTTTGGCAAATTGCCTGAAGGTATTTCAATGGGAGCTGTTCAAGAAGTAGGAATAGCTGAATTTGGATTATTATCAATGTGAAGGTTCCCCCCCCAGAAAAGAAACTTTTCAGTCGTGTTACCTGGAGCAATCGGTGTGGATACAGGAGGCCTAATAGCAGGTGTTTTGCTTTGAGGTGGACTTGGTTGTATTGACGGTGGCACATTCCCTTCAGCAGTTGATAGTGCATGAGCAGCATTATATGGTGCTGGTGGTGATGATGTTATGGTGCTTGTACTAGGACTAGGAGATATAGATGGTTCAAATCCTTTTATCTTCGGAGGAGTTGGAGCTGATGTAGGAGGTGGTAATGTAGTAACTGGAGGGAGCAAGAATGACCCTGGACGGTGAAAACCCAAGTTTTACGTCAGATAATCCGAATGTGACCTAATGGATTAAATGAGTGAGATTACCGTTTGGTACTTCTGGAGGGCTTGGTGCAATGGTTCTCCGTGGTTCTCTTGGGTGTAAACTACCAGGTGGTTCACTGGGGGAAGGATCCACAGGTATGATTTCAGGAGATGGGGATATACCAAACCCTGCAAGAAGGAAACGAACTATTAGATACCAGCAAAACTAATATTCAAGTTCAAAAAGCTCAAAATTTAAACCCATTTTGTATGATATTTAGATTTAGATTTAATTTTAACTTAGATTAGATATACCTTTTGGATCTGAAGGTGATTTTGGTGGACTGCTTCCCCGTGACAGTCCATGATGGATAGGAGCAGGTGCTTCTCCACTAGGATGAAAGACTGGAAGGAATGCTGGAGATGGGGATATAACAGACCCTTGAAGAAGATATTATCAGTTGGAAAGCAAAAAGTTCCATTGGAGAAAAGGAAAAATTATCAATTCTTTATCAGCAAGATCAAAATTATCAAATCAGGTGACTTAGGCTTATTAGTTAGGTAAGCATATGGGCTCACATCAGTAATATCTTGCTGCAAAATTTAACATTTTGGAATATTGGTATTTAGTGTATTTGGACAATTAAATTTGAAATAAAGATAATGGATTGTGGTTCAATTGAGAGGTGAAAGAATTCAGCAATCATTTTCTACTTCTATAAATTTAACTATTGAAGACCACTTCTTTTGTTTTTAAAACAAGAAGACTTGCAAGAGCATCACTAATAAGAGGGCAATCCCAACTAGGTTCAACCCTCATCAATCATCCGCAGCACCTTAATTGCATTGAAAAAACATAGAAGAATAAATAAGACAAAAGCGTGGGGGGACCAGACCAAATCCTTGTGTAAACATAAGAGTTATCTAAATCTGAAATTGGGGAGACCGGGCCTATTACGGAAAAAATCCTCTCTAATAATATTGAAGACCACTAGATTCTTAGGGAACAACACTAATAGCTTCATACAACGAGTCTTTAAAGGGGGATAAAAAATCAATCCACATGCAAAAAGTGCCTTCACTAGAAGAACCTGTTTGGTTTTAAAATGATTATGGGGAGCATAAGAAATCAATCAACATACAAAAAGGACCTTCACTAGAAGAAACTCTCTGGCTTTAAATGATTATGTAAATCACAAGTTACAACTTACTTAAACCAGTGAAACCTATACGCATCTATTTGTATGCTTAGCGGAGGAGAACCCTTCATATAAAGCAATGATCACAAATAGAAAAATCAGTAATTATTATCTGAATCTGTTGTACGCAGCCAATGTAAATTGATTCTAATGGCACATAGGCTCACAACAAGAATTGAGGGTGAACCGATGGGTTCAAAAACCAAAAGCAACTTGCCTTTTGTTTAATATATGTAAACCAAAATTAGATTTTGTAAGCAATGCAAGAGGACAACAGAAAGAGGACATCAAATGCCACCTTTGGTTAAACTCCAAGTATAAAAATTTAAACCAACAGTTTGATTGCAAACTCAGATTTAATGTTTAGGTTCTCTATGATATAATTGTTACTATTAGTATTGTTATCATTATTAGTACTAAACAACTTAAAAACCATCTATGCTGATCCAGATCATGTTCTTCTAGCCTAAACATAAGTTTTATCATAACCTGTGACAAACTGTGGCCAAAATTTCTGAAGAGATTAACTTCAACAAAGAGTTCCGAGAATTAAGTACCTACCTTCAGATCCTTGGAATGCCACAACAAAGCCAATGATGCAGAGCTTCACCAGCTGCAGAATCAGTGCCAAAACCACCCCCATCTCCACATCAATTTCCAAAGACAACCTCTTCAGAAGTGAGTCAACAGAACAACAGGACAATAAATAGGAGGGGAAAAACAGTACAGCTTTGGAAGCTTATTACTCGAAGCAAGAACCAATAGAGGTTAAATTGAAGAAGACCCACATATAGTGATACCAAAGCAATAAGAAGAAAGGTTATTGAACAAGCCAGAACAGTCTTTGGTGAAAAGGGCAAGAGCCAGAATAAGTGTGCCTTGAGAAGAACTTGAGCTCATGAATTGTGAGAAACAGAACTCAGAGTCTTCCATGGCAGGGGTAGGAATTAGAGACTAGAAAGTTGAACTCTTTCCACTGGAGTTGGTAACTAGATTAAGTATAATTGTATTAAATTGATGCAACGCAATAAAAATATTCACTTTGTGTATTCCACAATCCACACACACTTCAAGGAAACTCAAGAAAGGAAAAAGAAAAGTAACAGACCCCTTCTCAGAGAGAGAGAGAGAGAAGCAGTTGGGGTGGGGCAGAGAGGCTCAGGAACCGAACAGAACAGAATAGTCTTATTTTTTTGTAATAAAGAAAAATGTGTACTTATGTTTTTGTTTCCTAATTTTCAGTGAGAAAGTCAGATTTAAGCGTTGTTGTCAACAGAGGATAATTACCAAACTTTACTTTGATTTCAGTTCAATGGAGGTTGCCTAGTTGCTTTTCCTCTTCCCTTTGGGCAGCTCTTGTTGGCCATCTTGAGAAAGTGATTTATTGATGATAATAATACGGTGTGCCATGTGGCAAAATCTTGTTCTGATCCCTTTTGAATCTCCCCCACATGATCTCGTGTTAATTAATGCATAATTGACTTCTGCAACACACAATAAATGGTAATCAATTAAGTTATTACTAATATGATAAATTTTAAATTGCAGGTTGTTTAGGGAAAAAGTAAAGGTAGTGTCCAACTCATGTTTGTGTAACAGATTTGTAAGGCCAGGATTTCAATCACATGGATTTGCTGTAAGAAGGGGCTAATTTATCTCCATCCCACACATTCAACACTGGATTCTTTTTTTTAACAAATTAAGAAAATGGTCAAGAGGACATTGGAGATAAGGGGGAAAATATGGCCCCGTGACATTCCCTGTAATGGATAAAAGCTGAACTTTAGGACCATTTTAATCAATTCCTGAGACGATAGGAAAAAATCAGTCAACAACAGTTACCCCATTAAGAGTTTTATGGCAGCTAGGAATAAAAAGCATGCAGATGTAGGTGGTAATCTTTTTCCTTTTTACCTTCTCTGTGAAATGAAAATTCGTGTCATATATGAATGAATATTTTATAAGTGAATATTTATAAATTTTATAAATATTTGTGGGTATTTATAAATATTTTTAAAAAATAAAGAAATTAAATAAAATTAAAAATAAATAATTTTTAAACATACGAATAATTTATTTTATATATAGTTAATGATAATTAATTCATTTCAAATTGAAGATATTCACAAATACAAATACCTTACTATTTATTCTCACTCTGTTAATAAGCATATAGAAAAAAAAAACTAATTTATTTTATCCGCAAGTATTTATTAATCTATTCATTTTTAATATGTAACAAGTTTTACCTGTAGATATGAATTTTTCAGGTAGTGTATGAATTTTCTATCTAGGAGTATGATTTCATTTAGTCATCTCTAATGGCAGCTCATATTGCACCATCCAATGTCCTTTTCTGGTTGATTATTACCCAACTATTTGTCCGTGTACTTTTATCGAGCACCGCAATTGAAGTTGATGACACAGAAACCCTTCTTGGCTAATTCCATGAGGTTATGATATTAAGGGATTTGGTCCGATAAAGTTACAGTTTCAAATCAAGTTATTATTATTAGTACTAGCATTATTAAGTATTTTTATATCAAACAATGAGACGTAAATGTTTTAGTAACTATTGATGATGGATTGTAACTATTTTGAAACAAAAACATCTCCACGTCATAAAAAGAGTTCAAGCTTTATATATAAATTTACAAACAGACATTAACGTAAATTATGATCAAGGTGATATGTTCCGTTCCAATTTCTAAAAAAGGATAATATTTGCTTTTCTAAACTTTTTTTTTCTAAAGAAAAAGAAAGCTTCTGATAAGGAAATCAGTGCAATAAATTCCTGTCCCCAAACCACGCATTCTTGGGAGGGGCATATGAAAATGAATAAAAAAAAGGAAAACAAATTGATGAAACGTGGACTGAAAGAAGACAAAAGCATTGTTATTTGTTGTTGATGTTTATGAAACAAAGTGGTACATCATGACTCATGACAGAGACACACATTAATCTCGGGGGGGGGGGGGGGGGGGGGAAAAAAAAAAA
>JAMLFT010000324.1:0-46454 GCA_026544285.1 Pachyrhizus erosus
TATAATTTTTTTAGTTAAAATATATTTTTAAATTTTTTATTAATTAGTCTATTATTCTTAATTATTTTAAACAGATAAGATTTTAAATAATATCATTTAAAAAATTACACATAATTATTTAATCAAACTTTTTAATAATATTATAAGTCACTATATGTTTATATTATAATATTATTTAACATTATTATTTAATAATAATAATAAATAAATAATTTTAAATAATCAAAATAAAATATTAAAATTTAATTTAAAGATAAAAAATTAAAAAAAAACAAATGAATAAGAATTAAGAAAATTAAATATATAAACAAATGAAAAAAAATTTCTCTAAACAATCATTTAAGTTAGAGCATGATCTTCACATTCCATGATAAAAATATGATAGCTTAAGATAATTAAAAGATAATTTTGTTAATTAATTGTAGTAATAATGAGTGTACATTATTTAAAAAAATATTAAAAATTTCTAATTAAATGCATGAAATGTACCTTAAAAAAAAAGCTAGAATAAGGTTAAATTAAAATAATTTTATATTAATTAATCCACACACTAGATAATAACGAAAAGTAGTATGAATTGTTTTGCATTTTTCTGGTTTTAAAAACAATAAAGCAATAGCTGTTTTGGAAACTATTTTATAAAAAATAGTAGGTTAGTCAAACAGGTTTTTTAAATTTTGAAAATGCAAAACTGTTTTTTTTTTTAATAAACAAACTTATTCTTACTTTTCAAATTGTGTATTATACTTAATAATATAAGAAAAGATTAACATAAACACTCTTTGGTAGGATGAAAAGAAAGGAATGACAAACAAATTGAAGTTCATTTTTTAAATAAACTAAAAATATATATAATAAAATATATTTTTGATTTCTGTATAATTTTTAAATTTTGCTTTGTCTCTCTAAATGTTTTTTATATCATTTTTTTATCATCCAATTGTTTTTGATTTAGATAGTATTTTATAAAAATTAAAAAGTGAACCCTGAGTATACAACATATAAAAATATAACAATATGGTTGTATTCTAAAAAAACATACTCTCGTATTCTAGTCAGAACCGTGAGTACATATAAATATAGCTCCAGGCTCCACATAATGTTCAGTAATTCAATAATTGAGAATTTTTCATCAATAATTCCAAAATTCGTTTTAAGCAAACCAAATAAAATTTTACAATATTCCTAGGAATTACAACATAAAAGAGAATTGATGAGTTTCACGAAACAATACAATTGATGAATTAAAACTTATTAGAAAGATATTTTGTTATGGTACATGTGCCGAAATACAGTGGAGGTAAGGCAAATGCATTCATAACTGAAACTCCCCATCAAATTTTGTTTCCCTTACAAAAGGACACCGAATCAAAACCTGAAAATACACGCGTTTAATCATCAGATAAACAAACACATAATAGCATCATAAATTTTACTAGTACATGGGATAACACAGCAAAAAATCTGAGTTTAGAGATGGTGGCTTCAAATCAAACAGAACTTAAATAAAAGTCGCATCACGATCAGCACCTTAGACAGTCACGATGCAAGCGCAAGGGATGGAACAATATTGAACATGCAATCATAAGTTCAAAAGACCCACCTGCACCGATAGTGAATGATCAACAAGATAACAATCGAAAGATAGATATCTTGTGCAATTAAAAGTTAACAAAAAGAAAAACGTCTTGCTTCACATTAGCTGGAATGCAAAAAACATATTAGGAGTTTCATACTTGCAAACACACGAAACAAAAAAAGACAACAATGGACCGGACTTTCCACAATAATAATCATACCTGTATGACAATGAATGGATATGAAAGGCAGACAATATGTGCAACTTGTCCCAGATTGGGGCGCGAGACAAGAGTGTTTAACAGAGTCCCATTAAGCCTTCACGTTGACTACCAAAAGTAGATTTACTTAGGTTGCAGAACCTTTTAAAAAATAATAACTAAACAAAAACGTCACTAAACAAATATCACCAGCTTGCTAAGAGATCTGATTATAAACTAAATCAAGTTTATTTCCAATTTAAACCCAGAAAAACAGTTTATATATCAGTTCTGAACCTCTTAATCCAATCAGACCTCACAAAAATTACTAACTATAAAGCTGAACAGCACTTTTTCCCTTTATAAGTATGTACCATAAAGCTTATAAACAGCCATTATAACAAAATTAGCAACACTAGGATCAAATAGAATAGGATCATACCCTTTAAACAACAGAGTATTTTCCGGGTTGAGTTCCACCAGGAAGTTGCAAAGCCTGATTTGTGATGTCTTCCAAAACACGCTTCAAGTCTGCTTTAGCCGTCTTAACAGACAGCTCAGTAGGACCTTCAATGAACAAGTAGAGTTTGCGCTCCCCAGGTCCTGGGATTTTACCAGGTGGGAAAAACTGCCCCCTGGTGGTAATGGCAGCTCCAGTCCATTCGGAAATAGGGCCTAAAGTTTCCTTGTGTGTAACTTTCCAGCGAGCATTCTGGGGGAAATCATTTATTTCCAACTCGGCCTCATAATGCTCTGGTAATGCTTCTGATCGTATTTTATCTAACTTGTCCTGCAAGTTTAGAGCAGCTATTGCTGCTGCTCGAGCTGCCCCATCATTAGCAGGAAGGGGTAGCCCCGTTCCAGGCAAGACTGGCAAGGAAACAGGTAGTCCTCCATTCGACATCCGCTGAGCAGCAGAGATTTGAATAGGCAATGCAAACGGAGGATGCTGTGAGATATCACCTCCTGCCTTCCTAATGCCTTCATCTTCATCTTCAGAATCTGACTTCTCTTCTTCAAACCCATATTCCTTGGCTTGTGCTTTCTTTGCTGCTCTCCTCACCTCATCTTCCTCTTCGTTAAATTTAAAGCCACTGCCTCCATAACCAGTCCCATGGGCTTGCTCCAGTCCTTGATTCACTTTTGCCATAAAGCTGTCGGCAAGAGCTTTCAGATCATTTGGAACAATCTGCTCAGATAGTTCCAAGGCTTTCAGCAGATCTGGTGCGTATCTCGCCTCTTCCTCAGAAATAAATGTAATGGCACAACCCTTTCGACCAGCTCGTCCAGTGCGCCCAACACGATGTACATAATCTTCATAGTGATTAGGAACATCAAAATTAATCACCAATTCGAGCTCCTTAACATCTAATCCCCTGGCAGCAACACTGGTTGCAACCAACAAATTGCATACATTGCTTTTAAAATCAGATATTGTGGATTCACGGTCTGTCTGGTCCTTAGCCCCGTGAAGAGAAAGGCATGGATAACCATGCCTGAGCAGATCCTTGAACAAACTATCACATTTCTCCTGTGAGTGGACAAATATCAAAATCTTTCCTTTCTCATACCACTCCCCCAATATTTCTAAGAGTCTAAGGAACCTTTCATTATCTGGCCTCACCTCAACCAGCTGTGTTATGTCTTTGTTCACAACACTCCTCCCGCCAACTTGTATTTCAACAGGTTTATTCAAAATCTTGCGAGCCAGAATTTCAACCTGACGGGGGAAAGTAGCAGAGAACAGAACTGTTTGACGATCCGGACGAATATTCTGAACAATTCGTGTGATTTGAGGTTCAAATCCCATGTCAAACATCCGATCAGCCTCATCCATGACCAGATAAGTGACTCTACGCAAGTTAGTTATTTTTCCACTACTGGTGCATAGTATGTCAATCATCCTACCTGGAGTACAAACCACTATCTCAGCACCACGTTTCAACTCACTGATTTGTTGAGCAACACCGGAGCCTCCATAAACAGGCACACACCTGAGACCCAGTACCTTAGCAAATTTTTTTATATCACTGTGAATCTGTTGAACAAGTTCCCTTGTAGGGGCCATAATAAGCCCAATAGGTCCATCTCCAGCAACAACCGGTGGCTGATCCTTGATATGCCTCAGCATTGGCAATACAAAAGCAAGTGTTTTGCCTGACCCAGTTTTAGCAATCCCTATGCAATCTCGACCGCTCATGATTACAGGGAGCGCCTGAGCTTGAATAGGCATCGGCTTTTCAAAGCTCAACTTCTTTATTGTCTCCAAAATTTTGCTAGCAAGTCCAGTCTGGTGCCATGATTTTATAGGCTTTGGCACTTCCTTTCCATGTATCTTCAACTCCAACTGCTTCCTGTATACTGCAGCTTCTTCAGGAGTCATCTTTGACATCTCCTTCACTTCAATATAAAAAATTTTCTTGAATGGTTCGTAGTCGATCTTTGAGTGGTCAACTAAAGAAAGCTTCTCAGCTTTTGTTTTCTTCACTCTTTTCATGAACTCATCATCATCTTCGTCCAACGGATCTCTCTCCACTTCATCATCAGCATAATCCGAGTCAGACTCTTCACCAGGAATTATTCTGCCAATAGACTTATTTGAACCTTTTCTAGACTGTGCACCACGACTTTGCTCATTCCCTTTATCTTTGGGTTTTATGTCCACGTCTTTATCAGAAATTGATGATGGCACAGCATTGTTTAGCTTTTCAACTTCAGGCAGAACCATAGAATTCATGAAAGCATCCAGTGGATCTATTTCCTCATCTTCAGGAGCACCAGCAGTTCCATCCTGTAAATCAGACGCAACTGTCCCATTATCAGCGGCCACCACCATTGTATCCTTCGGTTCCTTATCAGCAGGCTTATCATCTTCATCTACATCCATACCTGTCTGCTTCCCAGTACCTGGTCCTTCTTCATCATCAGATTCCCCTTCTAGTGTCCAGGTCTTTCCAGACTCAGGTTCATTAGCACTTGCTTCACCGTGCTTTTCTCTTTCTTCCTCTTCTTTCTTCCTCCTCAGTTCCTGCCACTCTTGAACTCTCCTCCTCCGCTTTTCCATTTCTTCATCCAACCTCTTTTGCTCATCCTCCATCTCCTCTTCGCGGGTAGGTTTTTTCTCTTCATCTTTGGTATCCGAATCATCTCCACCATTCCTTCTCCTTGGACTTCCTTCATGTTCCTCAGATTGCCTGCTTGGCTTGCTGACGCTCCTTTCCCTTTCTCTCTTCTTGTAATCACCATCCTCTTTCCTATGTCGCTTTCTATCCCTCTCCTTGGATTCACCATCACTGTAATCACTGTCTACTTCCCTCCGCTTCTCCCTCTCCCGTGCTCTCCTCCCCCTTTCTCTTTCCTTTTCCTTCTCTCTCTCATGATCCCTCCTTTCCCTTTCCCTTTCCCTTTCCCGTTCCCTTTCTCTCTCCCTGATCCTCTCCTTTTCCTCTTTTCTTTCTCTCTCCCTTTCTTTCTCCCTTACTCTGTCTGTCCTCTCCCTTTCCCTGTCTTCCCTATCCCTTTCCCTTTTCTTGTCTCGAGCTCTTTCTCTGTCCGTATCCTTATCTTTTTCTTTGCGCTTCTCCCTGTCTCTAGCATACCTGTCCTCAGAATCGGTACTCCTCTCTCTCTCATGTCTTCGGGACTCACGATCCCTCTTCTCCCTATCCCTGTGCTTCCCATCATTTTTATCCTTACCCCTTTCTCCAGTTCTATCACGATCACGATCACGATCACGATCACGGTGACTCCTCTTGGAATCCCCATCTTTCACCTCATGATTTTCTCTCCTAGATTTATGCTTTCCCTCATCCATTGCTTTCTCCTATAAATGCAAACCTATGCGTTAGTAATGCTAACACACAGCAAATACACAGTATTTCTACAAACTGAGACAAACTCATTCAAGAGGCACAGTGACGCACACTCAAATGTAAGGATAGTGTGTCTCAAAGCAATTAAGCACAACAAATAATTCATATGAAAGGAAAAGCATGCAATAAGAATATTTTGTCGCATCGATGCAAATCATGAATTTGAAAAAGACGGTATGGCATGAAGCAGAAATAGAGCGTATCAGGCATTTGAAACCGTAAACTAGGGATTCAAGTTGACATCATGGAGTTGAGCACAGTTGAAGGCGAAATCCAATTGCAATTGAAATGCAAATCAAGAGAGCATAAAATTGAAAGGAGATGGAAGTGCGAACCTTGCGACGCAGCTTCAAAATCGGAACGTTAGAGAAAAACAAATGGATTTGCCAGTCGCGCAGATGCCAAGCTCTAGAGTTAGGGCATTCCCTTGCAGCGGCAACGAACAAACTAAAACGGAACTGCTTTCAGTGTCGCAAAACAAAAACAGATAATAACATTAACAACATCTCGGAAAGGGTGATACCATTTATTTAAGTTTATAAGTGATTATTTGGAAAAGATTTTTATTTTCGTAGCTAATACATTTAAAATTTTCCAAATATAATACGGTTAAATTGGTCTCTAAAAAAATCGATGAAATTAATTCCTTAAATTAAAAATTTTAATTGTATTTTCTTTTGTCCAACTTTTAAAACTTTGCAAATTACTATGTCTTTAGAATTATTTTTTTTTTTCTTGCAAAACCTTAAGCTTAAATTTCAAAATTTTGGATCATTTAATTTGCAAAATGCTTGACTGCTTTCAAAACATCTATTCATCTATCTTGTTTAATTTATATATAAAAAAATGTATTTTATATATAATTATTTTATTTGTTAGCTGCACTTTTCATTTCTTAAGTGTAAGTTTATATTCTGTAAAAAAAAATGTATATTTATATTAACATGAAAAATATTAAAAGCTATGTTCATAAATTTTGCTATTAAATATTTTCATTTTTACTATATAATTTTTTTATTCAATTATATGCAATTATTTATCATTTATGAATCCTTCACCCTTTTATTTGTCGGGTAGTTATCAGATCTAAATTTTTTTAATGATTTTTTAATAAGATATTATATATTTTAACTAATAATTTTTTTATATATTCAATAGATAAAATTGTATAATTAAATTTATATAATCAAAATAAAAATATTTAATAAATAAGGTTATCATCTTTAACTTTTTATTATTTTTCATAAAATAAATATAAATATATATTTAAAATAAAAAATACAATTAACAAATATAATAATGATATATGTAAAATATAAATTATTATTATAATTTTCATTTTTTTTATATTACGATAATATTTGATGTTGTGTACGTGTATTAAGTCTATTATCCATAAATTTCAATGTTATTGTAATTTTAATACATTTCTTTATTTTTTTTTATAATTTTACAGATTTATAAGTTAGTAGATATGTATTTGAATATTTATAAAAAATTATATATAAATATTTATAGATATTGATATATACTTAAATAATTATAAATTTCCAAGCATCTTATATTATTCTAATTTATATTAATGTGTATTGTAAAAATATTACTTTTATATATATTTGCATTTGTATATAAATTCAATATATACATAATAATAATAATAATATATTTTAGATATTTAATTAATAAATTTATCATTTTTACTTTTAATATTTTTGCATACAAATATAAATATGCACTTAAGGGATCAAAATGTAATTAATAAATGCAGTAGTCATATATATAATATTTTTTATATATGTACTAATTGAGCTAAATGATTTAATAACTAGAGTGATAGTAAAAAATGAAGAAGTTAGCAGTTCAAATTCCATTTTTATCATTTTTTAAATGCTTAAAGACACTTTAGAAATGACAAAATGAACAAAATTATATAAATATATGATTAAAATATGCAAGAAAATAATTAGCAGCATAATTTATAAAATTTTAAAAATTAGATAAAAAAAATTACGTCATTTTAATTTTAGGAACCAATTTGCTCATTACAATTTTAGGAATTATTTTATCATTTTATTTATTTCAATGATAAATTTGATTATCCATTATAATTTTAAGACTAAAAGGATTGATATTGTACAATTTTAAAGATCACTTTACTACTTTATTAATTTAGAAATCAAATTAACTAATTATACTAAATTTAGTTTAAATCTATTATTCACTCTATATTTTCTAATAGCAGACACTTAACATTTTCCTTAAATATGTGATTTAAAATTCATTACTTAAATTCTTGTGTATGAAAGAGTATCTATTAGAAAATTTCAAGACATGTGTTATGAGAAATTAGTTTTTTACTTTCTACTGAGAATACTTTAATTTCATAAATAAATAAATAAATAATTTAAAGTTTATTTTTATTGCGACCATTTCTTCATAAATAATTGCATAAGAAATTAAATTATTTTTTAGAATTATTCAATTAAATGTAGTTTTATTTTAATTTTTTATCATGCTTTTTAAACTAACACAATATTATGGAAAATTTTAAAAAAAACTACATTGTCAGTGTATATATTATTTTCTCTAAATAAATACACATTATAATTTTTTTCAATAATAATCTAAAAATATTGTTTAAAGTTTATACTAATATGGTGGAGTATAATTCACAGGTAATCATTAGTTTATTTATTTCTCCAAATCTACTTCATTATTTTATTATTCCCACAAAATTGAGTTTCTGCAAGGAACATTTTCTGTTGAATGAAATCACATTTAATTTGTTCTTTATACACTGGAAACCGTCTGCACATCCTTAAGTGCCGACAGTATAGATACAGAAAATGAGGTGAAAAAATCTAGCCTGGACTATCAAACTCGAAAGATCAGCACAAATCAAATATACTAACAATACAGTAACTTCTAGTGAATATTTACTAAAGATTATTTTTAGAGGAAAAAAAACCTTGATTTCAAAAGCAATCTTAAAAATGTGGTGAAGAAAACAAAAATATTTTTGTAAAAGTAAATTGGTTCAAGCACGCACTTCATGTTGGGGCCTATATTTTAAATTCATCCTTAAAAAAAATCTAATGAGATTTATCCTTCGTTGGAAACAAGACAACCAACAAATTGTTGTGCTACCACTAAAATTATTATTCTCATATATAACAATGTACATGTAACCTATTATTTTCTCTCCGCACCATTGTTTGACAAAGCCGCATTACTATACTAATTTCACTGTAACAAGCAACAGTAGTGAGCCAAGAGACCTCTGGTTTAATCAACCTATTTGTTTGATAAAAACAACTATCATGCAATTGCTTTTTACCGAGATTTCTTTCAATAGATAATGAGGACAGCGTTCTAGTTTTCTGACTAGATGACAAGCTCACTTTCTTTGGATCATTTTAGAGGACTTCTTGTCTATTGATGGAACAGCACTGTTAACGCCACCCTTCCTGGAAAGGCTTGCCTTATATTCAATATTTCTTCCCCCATCTAATTTCTTATATTCAATATTTCTTTCTTGATCTATGCACAAATCTGTATCATTCTCAGCATTATTAGATGACAATATATGGGGGACGAGGAACACGAAAATTGGCTGGCTCTCAGCACCACTACTTCCCTCAAAGCCAATACCATCGTTACTAAAGTCATCAATTGTAGAAAAAAGACTATCGGAGGAACCATCTTTAAGGGCTTCAATTTGGATTGGGTGCCCTATTGTTGACTTCTCATCTGTCTTACTTGTGATAGAAACAACGGGGACAGGTGCTTTCCGATAGCTTGCTTGAACCTTCAAGTCTACATCTACCAGCATCAACCCCATCCTTCCATCAAAACGATAACTATCACTATATAATGGAGCAAACCCTTTACTTTCTCAATATCCTCTCAAAACAGTCTGACCCTCCCAAGTCCATTCATCCCAATCTCTAATTTTATTTTGACCTTTTGCTAGTGCTTTGGAAGTTGGAGAATATTCATCTTCAAATCCAAACATTTGATCAGTGTCATCAAACACATCACTAATAACAGTTCCATAATACTGTAAACTAGGCTCCAATCTATTGTGGTTTAAAAGGTGTCTTAGTCCTTCAACGTCTGCTGCTCCATAGAAACAACATCTTTCCTATCAGCAGCACCAACAAACCTTTTTACAAGATTATGATTATTCCTTTTAACTTCCATTCGGATACCACTTCATTCTTGATATATGCTCACAAGGATAGAGATGAGGCATGTCAATAGACATTGCCAACACATCAAGTTCAGCACTGTTAGTACTTTCTTGTTCTTCAGTATCACAGCCAGTTTCTGTGGTAACAGTTACATCAGAAGAATGAAAAAGAATTACTTGAAATAGAACTAAAACCAACAGTCTAACACAACTCAAAGAATAAGTTCAAGACAGCAATACTCTCTAGAAATAAAAGAATAATTAGAACCCATATGTAAGGCGTTCTGAATAATGATTAAAAATGAGAGGGAGGAGAAACAGATAATTACATACAAATTTAAAATTTAATACAAAATTCTAATGATAAATTTAGAGTCACAGAAATTCACATCAAAAAGTTATTTTCTCTCTCTCAGGTAGTGCCACAACATAACAGAAACCAGTATGACTTTCAAACCCACATATATATAATCGGGTCAGCTTTAATGCATAATCCAGAATAAACAATGTCACAGTTTTTAAGGCAGTGTGCAGCTCTGATATTAAAATGAGCTGGAGCACTGGATTGCTTAATTGAGCTAATGGGTTTCTATGATATTTCTTTATTGTATTCTTCTCCTTTCTAGGAGTACTCCTAAGTTTTAATCTTCCAGCTCCATATTGATTTTATCTATCTATAATCCTTCTTTACATAGGAATCTAAGGAGAATAGCAATTTTCCTACGAGAAATTGCCAGAAAAACAGAGCATCTTCACCACTTGGTTACACTTGAAAGAGAAAAGACAGGGAAATCAAAATATTATTTTGTATTAATTGCACAAGAGTTGATTACAATATATATATATATATACACACATACAAGAAGTGTATCAAACGAGAACTCTTCTTATTTTGAGAAATGAGAATTACAAATATAAATCATTAGATCATATTTAAATGGTCAATTTTAAAAGAAAAATGTATGACTTTTTTAAGTGGTCATGTGATCATTAACTAACTTTTAATCTTAACAATTCACGTAATTTATGTAAGGCCTAGATTTATAGAAGAATTCTCACTTGGTATGTCTCCTATATATATGTATGGGGAGAATTCTCACAAAAAGAATTCTAATGTGGACCAAAAATTAGGACTATTATATTTAAATGTTGAAGTATTTTAGTTTATCTTGTTTTCTTATCCTTTCCTATATTAATAAGATCCTGATATCAGAATCCTGATTCAAATCAAATCTTTATTTTATTCATTAGGATAATTGTTAGTTATGATCCTACTAATTAGGATTCTATTTATTTTTGTTTTATCAATCTATCAATTAGGATAATTGTTAGGATATCTTTGTAGCCTATTTATAAGGCAGACTTGATTAAAATTTCATTGATGAGAATTAATGTTCAAATAAGTGTTACTTTAAGAGGGACTCTATTAACGACGAGTCTGCTTCTCACTTTCACTATAGGTTGAAAGAAGGAATCCTTCGTGTCCAGATGAGTGACTTGATCCTACGCAAAGGTTCATAACAAATTCTACCTCTAATGATAGCTAGCCTAGGATATACAGGGAATAAATATGTGTCCTGACCACAAAAATTAAGGAAATAAATCTGTACAGAAAAAAAGAAATAGCAAAAAAAAAAACATCTGCTAATTATACAACATAATAGTTACCGAAATTTTTCAATGCACAACACATACACAGTATTAGAAGAAAGAAGCAGAGAATTATCATCCATGACGAGACATGTTACATTTGAAAGATGCGATTGGTAGAATTTGCTGCTAGTCCACATTAATATTTTTCAACTACTTCACTAAAATTTAATTGACAACATATCTCACACATCAAGAAAAATCATACCCTAAGAGGTTTGACATACATGCCCTATCATCCAGTAAAAACTAACAGATACATGTTTATGACAATTCCTTCTGATCTCAGTTTAATGTCCTAGGCTGCAGCAAAGCAGGTTGCTCCGACAGTAAATTTGATCTATCATGACCTTTATTGCTTCAGCTGTAGGGCACTTATACATATTGTAAACAGTAGTTTCCCAAGGAGAAAGGACCTTAAAAATCTTGTAATAATATATTCCGGTGTACAATGGACAATCCGGGAAATATTCTGAAGTTTTAAAACCTTTATAATAAATATAGGCAGCAAAATTATTTGCTAATTTTGAAAGGAGGGGTGGCGGGCAGTGGAATTATCATATTGTACATAGCTAATTATAAGCCATTTGCTGAGATGAAGTTACCATCCAAAGTTTTTAGAAGGAAAGATGCAAAAATTTAGAAGAAGCATTAAAACTTTGACACACATAATTCATTATAATACAACAACAATGGCCTTATCCCACTGGGTGATGTCAACTATGTGGATTACACAATGTTAGGAGTTTCATATTCAAACACACGGAGATATAAAAGAAAACTATGACTTTCCACAATAATATTCATACTTGTATGACAACAATAGTTGTTAATCCCAGATAGCGGAGCAGAGTGGCCATCTCTAAAAGTGGGATAGTGGGACGGCCACTATTCTAATATTATATATACACACACATATTAATAAATTACTAACATATGTGTGTGTATTGTATAATAATATTTATATTTATATATATATATATTATGCTTTATTTAGTTTATTATATGTTATGTTATGCTTTAAATATGTTTATTTCACCTTGAGATCCAAGGCACAACAGATCAAAACAGAGAAAAACACACCCTGAAACCCTAAGGACCCGACCCATCAAGTTCTCTATTAGTTAATGCCGCCACTATGAAGGGAACCGTACCTATAAAGAATGCAAATAGAAGGGCGTGAGGTTGGCAGCAGCATGAACGGGTCGCAGAGTGTCCAGCGCAGCAGATTTCACTTGGGCTTTCAGAGTCGCAGTGCCAAACACCTTTCAAGTGTGATTGCAGCTGCCCCGCACCACTGCTATCATGCCCGCTCCAGCTGCGACTCAAAAACACATCGCTAGAGTCTAAGCAATCCTCACTACCGCTCCACCATAACTGCGGCTGCTCCGGCTGCTATTGACAACTATGGAGAATGGATAAGACAGACAGATAATTTGTGCGACTTGTCCAAAATTTTGGGCACAAGACGAGAGTATTTAACCGAAGTAAATCTTTACTTAGGTTGCAGAACCTTTTAAAAAATAATAACTAAACAAATATCACCAGATTGCTAAGACATCTGATTATAAACTAAATCAAGTTTATTTCCAATGTAAACCTGGAAAAACAGAATCTATATCAGTTATGAACCAAAAGAATTGTCTACCCAAAGAGGATGAAGGAGAAAACCACCTAAATCGAATCAGACTAACCATCCAACCAAGGATAATTATACACTTATTGGCTATAATAAGGAACAAAATAGATCACAAAAAAATAACTACAAAGCTGGATGTCACTTTTCCCCTTCAAAAGTATGTACCATAAAGCTTATAACTAATAAGCAGGCAGCCATTACAACAAAATTAGCGACACTAAGATCAACTACAAAAGTATCTTACCCTTTACACAACAGAGTATTTGCCCGGTTGAGTTCCACCAGGAAGTTGCAAAGCCTGATTTGTGATGTCTTCCAAAACACGCTTTAATTCTGCTTTAGCTTCCTTAACAGACTTCTCACTAGGACCTTCAATGAACAAGTAGAGTTTGCGTTCCCCAGGTCCTGGGATTTTGCCAGGTGGGAAAAACTGCCCCCTTGTAGTAATGGCAGCTCCAGCCCATTCAGATACAGGGCCTAATGTTTCCTTATGTGTAACTTTCCAGCGAGCATTCTGAGGGAAATCGTTTATTTCCAACTCAGCCACGTAATGCTCTGGCAATGCTTCTGATTGTATTTTTGCTAACCTGTCCTTCAAGGTAAAAACAGCTCTTGCTGCTAGAGCTGCCCCATCATTAGCAGGAAGGGGTAGCCCCGTTCCAGGCAAGACTGGCAAGGAAACAGGTAGTCCTCCATTCGACATCCGCTGAGCAGCAGAGATTTGAATAGGCAATGCAAACGGAGGATGCTGTGAGATATCACCTCCTGCCTTCCTAATGCCTTCATCTTCATCTTCAGAATCTGACTTCTCTTCTTCAAACCCATATTCCTTGGCTTGTGCTTTCTTTGCTGCTCTCCTCACCTCATCTTCCTCTTCGTTAAATTTAAAGCCACTGCCTCCATAACCAGTCCCATGGGCTTGCTCCAGTCCTTGATTCACTTTTGCCATAAAGCTGTCGGCAAGAGCTTTCAGATCATTTGGAACAATCTGCTCAGATAGTTCCAAGGCTTTCAGCAGATCTGGTGCGTATCTCGCCTCTTCCTCAGAAATAAATGTAATGGCACAACCCTTTCGACCAGCTCGTCCAGTGCGCCCAACACGATGTACATAATCTTCATAGTGATTAGGAACATCAAAATTAATCACCAATTCGAGCTCCTTAACATCTAATCCCCTGGCAGCAACACTGGTTGCAACCAACAAATTGCATACATTGCTTTTAAAATCAGATATTGTGGATTCACGGTCTGTCTGGTCCTTAGCCCCGTGAAGAGAAAGGCATGGATAACCATGCCTGAGCAGATCCTTGAACAAACTATCACATTTCTCCTGTGAGTGGACAAATATCAAAATCTTTCCTTTCTCATACCACTCCCCCAATATTTCTAAGAGTCTAAGGAACCTTTCATTATCTGGCCTCACCTCAACCAGCTGTGTTATGTCTTTGTTCACAACACTCCTCCCGCCAACTTGTATTTCAACAGGTTTATTCAAAATCTTGCGAGCCAGAATTTCAACCTGACGGGGGAAAGTAGCAGAGAACAGAACTGTTTGACGATCCGGACGAATATTCTGAACAATTCGTGTGATTTGAGGTTCAAATCCCATGTCAAACATCCGATCAGCCTCATCCATGACCAGATAAGTGACTCTACGCAAGTTAGTTATTTTTCCACTACTGGTGCATAGTATGTCAATCATCCTACCTGGAGTACAAACCACTATCTCAGCACCACGTTTCAACTCACTGATTTGTTGAGCAACACCGGAGCCTCCATAAACAGGCACACACCTGAGACCCAGTACCTTAGCAAATTTTTTTATATCACTGTGAATCTGTTGAACAAGTTCCCTTGTAGGGGCCATAATAAGCCCAATAGGTCCATCTCCAGCAACAACCGGTGGCTGATCCTTGATATGCCTCAGCATTGGCAATACAAAAGCAAGTGTTTTGCCTGACCCAGTTTTAGCAATCCCTATGCAATCTCGACCGCTCATGATTACAGGGAGCGCCTGAGCTTGAATAGGCATCGGCTTTTCAAAGCTCAACTTCTTTATTGTCTCCAAAATTTTGCTAGCAAGTCCAGTCTGGTGCCATGATTTTATAGGCTTTGGCACTTCCTTTCCATGTATCTTCAACTCCAACTGCTTCCTGTATACTGCAGCTTCTTCAGGAGTCATCTTTGACATCTCCTTCACTTCAATATAAAAAATTTTCTTGAATGGTTCGTAGTCGATCTTTGAGTGGTCAACTAAAGAAAGCTTCTCAGCTTTTGTTTTCTTCACTCTTTTCATGAACTCATCATCATCTTCGTCCAACGGATCTCTCTCCACTTCATCATCAGCATAATCCGAGTCAGACTCTTCACCAGGAATTATTCTGCCAATAGACTTATTTGAACCTTTTCTAGACTGTGCACCACGACTTTGCTCATTCCCTTTATCTTTGGGTTTTATGTCCACGTCTTTATCAGAAATTGATGATGGCACAGCATTGTTTAGCTTTTCAACTTCAGGCAGAACCATAGAATTCATGAAAGCATCCAGTGGATCTATTTCCTCATCTTCAGGAGCACCAGCAGTTCCATCCTGTAAATCAGACGCAACTGTCCCATTATCAGCGGCCACCACCATTGTATCCTTCGGTTCCTTATCAGCAGGCTTATCATCTTCATCTACATCCATACCTGTCTGCTTCCCAGTACCTGGTCCTTCTTCATCATCAGATTCCCCTTCTAGTGTCCAGGTCTTTCCAGACTCAGGTTCATTAGCACTTGCTTCACCGTGCTTTTCTCTTTCTTCCTCTTCTTTCTTCCTCCTCAGTTCCTGCCACTCTTGAACTCTCCTCCTCCGCTTTTCCATTTCTTCATCCAACCTCTTTTGCTCATCCTCCATCTCCTCTTCGCGGGTAGGTTTTTTCTCTTCATCTTTGGTATCCGAATCATCTCCACCATTCCTTCTCCTTGGACTTCCTTCATGTTCCTCAGATTGCCTGCTTGGCTTGCTGACGCTCCTTTCCCTTTCTCTCTTCTTGTAATCACCATCCTCTTTCCTATGTCGCTTTCTATCCCTCTCCTTGGATTCACCATCACTGTAATCACTGTCTACTTCCCTCCGCTTCTCCCTCTCCCGTGCTCTCCTCCCCCTTTCTCTTTCCTTTTCCTTCTCTCTCTCATGATCCCTCCTTTCCCTTTCCCTTTCCCTTTCCCGTTCCCTTTCTCTCTCCCTGATCCTCTCCTTTTCCTCTTTTCTTTCTCTCTCCCTTTCTTTCTCCCTTACTCTGTCTGTCCTCTCCCTTTCCCTGTCTTCCCTATCCCTTTCCCTTTTCTTGTCTCGAGCTCTTTCTCTGTCCGTATCCTTATCTTTTTCTTTGCGCTTCTCCCTGTCTCTAGCATACCTGTCCTCAGAATCGGTACTCCTCTCTCTCTCATGTCTTCGGGACTCACGATCCCTCTTCTCCCTATCCCTGTGCTTCCCATCATTTTTATCCTTACCCCTTTCTCCAGTTCTATCACGATCACGATCACGATCACGATCACGGTGACTCCTCTTGGAATCCCCATCTTTCACCTCATGATTTTCTCTCCTAGATTTATGCTTTCCCTCATCCATTGCTTTCTCCTATAAATGCAAACCTATGCGTTAGTAATGCTAACACACAGCAAATACACAGTATTTCTACAAACTGAGACAAACTCATTCAAGAGGCACAGTGACGCACACTCAAATGTAAGGATAGTGTGTCTCAAAGCAATTAAGCACAACAAATAATTCATATGAAAGGAAAAGCATGCAATAAGAATATTTTGTCGCATCGATGCAAATCATGAATTTGAAAAAGACGGTATGGCATGAAGCAGAAATAGAGCGTATCAGGCAAGAGAGCAAGAGAAACAAAAAGTATAGTATTGAAAGGAGATAGAAGTTTGAACCTTGCGATGCAGTTTCAAAATCGGAACGCTGGAAAAAAAAAAACAAATGGATTTCTCAGTCGCGTAGATGGCAAGCTCGAGGGTTAGGGGGACTCCCTCGCGGTGGTAACGAACAAACCAAAACGGAAGTGCTTTCAGTGTCGCTCGCAATACAAAAAAACCGCACCTTAAATATCATTTTGTTACTGAAAAATAGTGCACTCTTGATTTTAATTCTTTAATTTTTTTTTATTTTGATTTAAGTTTTTTAAATATCATTATTAAAAAGTATGATATTATATTTATAAGTAACCTTTTTATTAAATTATATTTTTATTTTTTTATTAACTTGTTTAATATTATTAATTATTTTAATAGTTAAGATTATTATTTTTATTATTTCTTACCTTATGTATAATAAAACTTTACATATGTTAATATTTTTAATAATAATCTCAAAAGTAAAGTTCATAATTTACACTAATATGTATAATTAATAAATGATCTTTGTATTTATGTGTGTGAAAACATTTATTTGTAAAAATAATTTCTTATATAGCAAAAGACATCCAGTTTAAGATATTTTAAATTCATTTCAAAGATAAGTATAGTTTATTTTTATTGTGATCATTTCTTGCCAAACAATTATATTGAAAAGGAAATATTTTTTCAATTATTTAATTTAATTAGATGTAATTTTATTTTAATTTTTTTTAAATCACACTTTTTTAAATTTTCATAATATTATGTAAAAATAAATCTAACTAAATTTGTTGTGTGTAGTTAGACATGTCTTAAGATCTTACTCTCTTTAAGATGAATTAACTGTAAGTTTTTTCATAAGTGATTATGAATTTAAGATTTTTTTTGTCTTTGATTGAAATATCATTGCCTTTCTTAAAATTTAATTACAATATTATATATATATACTCGTTGTCCCTATATATAAGAATTTGTTAAAAATATATATATAATTTTTTTATCTTATTTGTCTCTTACATTAATTTTTTTAAAATATCCTTAATTAGCAAATTTTTAGCCAAAAAATAATAAAGGTTAGAAATTAATGAAATAAACTATTTTTTTTTCTCTTAAAACATCTACAATTAGAATTGTTTAGTTATATTTTTAATGATTATTTATCAATAAAATATTTTTCAAAGTATCACATGTGAATTTGGATTGGTTAAGATTAGAGAGGATTGTTTGTATTTTTTATTAAATATAGGAAAAAAACAAGTTAAGCAACTAGATAATAAAATTTTTCATTAAAAAGAAAATGAATTAGGTTGTTTAAAATTGAGGTGACATAAGGTGAATTATTTATATGAAAAATATTGAAAATGTTCTTATCAAAAATACAAAAAATAGATAGCAATTAGGTGATAAATAATTAAGTAAAAAAAAAAAGAATGACTAAATATTAAGAGTAATTTTAAATAATAATATAAATTATTGATAAATTTAATATTGTTATTTAAATTAACTAATCTTCTTAAAAATATAAATTAGTTGATGAGAGAGTATGTAAAAAATAATTTAAACAATATTTTAAAAAAGAAAATAATTATAAAAAATAATATGTTAACTATTTGCACTTCAATTAAAAAGTGTTCATAGTTTAGTTCAAGAGATAAAACATAGTTGAACTAAAAAAATAGTTTTAAAGAACTAAGTTAAACTATTTTTTTTTTCATCATGAACTGAACTAAATTATTGATAGACTTAGTGAACAAATTTTATACTAAAAAATATTACCTAAGTTCATGATTTTTTTTTTTTTTGCTAAATTGATTTTATAGCAAACTTATAAAAAAGAAAAAATGAAAATCAAATGAAATTAAAATTATATTAATTTTAAGATAAATTTGACTTTTAATTTGTTCAGTAAAATCAACTTCGAGATCCATCTAGAGATTAGATGAGAGAGAGATAAGAGAAGAAAAATCTATCATTAAGTAAACATAATAAAAATTAGAAAAAGTATTAGTATAATAAAAAAAAACTAAAAAAATAATATGAAAGGGTTAAATGTCACTCTATTAAATGGAAACTAAAATTTCTTTATGCTCAACGGTCAAATTCTCTAATTGTAAGATTTAAGTTGCTTTAATGTTTGCTTTTCTATTAAAATGTCCAACAAAATCAATCCTCACTCAAAATATAATTATTTTGTGATAAATAAAAATAATTTTGAAAAGATAATGTTTTTCTTTAACTTGCTTATTAAGTTTAATTGACTGATTGTAATATGAAATATATCAAAATTATGTCTTATTTATATTTAAATAATTATTTTATCTTATTAATTAAATCAATTCTTTTAAACTCTTTTTAATACTATATTTATAAATAAATTATTTAAAACATAATTATTTTAATTTTTTTTATAACTGCGACCTTTCAAGTTATATAATTAAGATACAGTTGAATTTCTGCAAATATGGAATAGACATTGCATAGCAAGAAAAGGCTTTCTCATTCAGTTAACTATAATCACCAAACTAGATTATTATATAAGTTCAATTAGTGAATTCTTTTTGTAACTGATCCAATTATTAATGATTTAGTGCAGTTTAGTTACGATTAAGTTCATAATTTATACTTTTTGAACACGACTATTTCGATTTGTTTCTCATGTACAATCAAATGAACCTAATTTTGATTTATTTCTCACGTGCAACCAAACCAACCTAACCTTTGGACACACCATCATGCTATGTGAAAATCAACGTAGACACTTAACCAAATCAACACATACTTACTCTAATGTAACGATTGCTAACTCATGGACTAAATTGATTGAGAAAATGTAATTTAGGAAATTTTTTAGATAAATATCAATATGACTTGAATAATCTTTTAATTTTTATAAAATAAAAAACTTTAATTTTAATCTCTATATTTTTTTAATATTATTATCAAATAAAAATCTTAAATACTAGAGATATTGACAATTCATTAATTACTGTTATGTCAGTAAAATAGTCTTATATTTTTTTATAAATTTAACAATAAATTAATAAATTATCAATATCAATAATATATTTTTAATTAATATTATTAATAATAAAAATTAAAAAAATTATTTTACAAAAATTAAAAATAATTATTAAAATAAAATATCTTATTTTATAGAATCAAAAGTTTAAAATAAATGAAGTAAAAATATCAATACAAGAAATAACTTCAGGCCGTCTAAGAGAAAAATAAAAATGACTGTTTACTCCTTATTTTTAATGGAAATTTGCCTTTGCTACACGGCTACACAGCTACACGGCTACACGGCTACACGGCTACACGGCTACACGGCTACACGGTACATCCTATGATGATACTTTACCCAATGATTTTAAAATGGAAACATACAGGATGGGCTATATTACTCAAATATAAAGTCCAATTATTTTAAAGCTGGATATAATTAATTTTGATAAAATTAGTTTTAAAATTATCAGTATGTGTGTTTAAATTAACTTCAATCATAATAAACTCACATTAAAATACATATTTTTCATTAAAAAATACAAATTCATTTTTCAACGCGAACACAAAAATACGAACTTCGAAGTCTACAATAAAATTGACACATTGACATCACCCAGGAGATCAGGCAACAAAGTTTGAGGCAATTTGTGTTTTACTCCATGTAAATGATATCATCAGGGACATTTTATTTCTCCAAACCTAATTCATTATTTACTATTCCCACAAAATTGAGTTTCTGTAGCACTACATTTTCTGTCGAATGAAATCTCTCATTCAGTTGTGTTTTTTATACATTGGGAACCGTCTGCATACCTTAAGTGCCTAGAATATAGATGCAGAAAATCAGGTGCAAAAACCTAACATGGCCTAACTCGATCAAACAAACTGCCATCAAAAGAACAGCACAAGTCATATACACTAATATAGTAACTTTCAGTGTGTTTAGTATCCGATTATTTTCAGAGAGAAAAAAAAAAACCTTATCTTCAAAAGCAATCTTAATAAATGTGGTCAAGAAAACAAATATATAAAATAAAATGGTTCACGCACGCAGTTCTTGCACCTTAAATTTATCTAGTTACAGGATGAATTGGGCTCTATACTTCAAATTCGTCATAAAGAAACCTAAGAATAAATCTTATAAGATTTCTCTTTCGTTGGAAACAAGACATACCCAACAAATTGTTGTGCCACCACTAAAATTATTGTTCTCATATATAATAATGTACATGTAACCTATTATTTTCTCTCCACACCAGTATTTGACAAAACCGCATTACTAGCTGCTTTTAAAGGTGGCCTATTAATCTTCTCAAGTAATCTACTAAATACTAACTTGACTGGTATGCAAGCAACAGTAGTGAGCCCAGAGACCTCTGGTTTAATCAACCTATTAGCTTGATAAAAACTTCTATCATGTAATTGCTTTTTACCGAGATTATTTTCAATAGATAATGAGGATAGAGTTCTAGTTTTCTGACTAGATGACAAGCTCACTTTCTTTGACATCTTTTTTGAGGACTTTTTGTCTACTGAAGGCACGAGACTGTTAAGGCCACTCTTCCTGGAAAGGCTTGCCTTATGACTGGAAATTCCACCATTTAATTTCTTGTATTCAATATTTCTTTCTTGATCTATGGAAAAATCTCCATCGTTCTCAGCACCATTAGATGACAACATATGGGGGCGAGGAACGCGAAAATTTGCTGTTCTCCTAGCAGTTCTCCAAGCTGGTGGAAGTACACTACTTCCATCAAAGCCAATCCCATCATTACTAAAGTCATCAATTGCAGAAAAAAGATTATCTGATGAACCATCCTTAATGGTTTCAATTTGGATTGGGTGCCCTATTATTGACTTCCCATCTAACTTACTTGTGATAGAAACAATGGGGACAGGTGCCTTCCGATAGCTTGCTTGAACCTTCAAGTCTACATCTACCAGCATTGACCTCATCCTTCCATCAAAATGATAACGATCCCTATATAATGGAGCAAACCCTTTACTTTCCCAATATCCTTTCAGAGCAGTTTGATCCTCCCAAGCCCATTCATCCCGATCAACACCATGACCAATTTTATTTTGACCTTTTGCTAATGCTTTGGAAGTTGGAGAATACTCATCTTCAAACCCAAACATTTGATTGGTGTCATCAAAAACATCACTAATACCATTCCCGTAGTAATGCAAATTAGGCTCCAAGTTCCTCCTGTGACTTAAACGGCTTCTTAGTCCCTCAACATCTGCTCCATATAAAACAACACCTTTTCCATCAGCAGCACCAACAGACCTTTTTACAAGATTACGATTATTCCTTTTTCCTTTTAGCTTCCATTTGGATACAGCTTCGTTACATGATATATGCTCACGAGGATAGAGGTGAGGCATGTCACTAGAAATTACCAACTCATCAAGTTCCTCACTGCTAGTGCTTTCTTGTTCTTCAGTCTCACGACCAGTTTCTGTGGTCGCAGTTATATCATAAGAGTGAAAGAATTAGTAGAAAAAAAACTAAAACCAACAGTCTAACACAACTCAAAGAACAAGTTCAAGACAGCAAATATTCACTAGGAGTAAAATAATAATGAGAACCCATATATAAGGCATTCAGAATAATGGTTACAAGTAATGAGAACCCATATGTAAGGCTTTGAATAATGGTTAAAAATGAGACGGAGGAGAAACAGATAACATACGACCTTAAAATTGATTTAACACAAAATTCTAATGATAATTAGAGTCACAAAAATTCACTTAAAAAAACAATCCTTTCTCTCAGTGAAAGAGAGAGGCAGATAGTGCCACAACATAACAGAAACCATGTACCGACATATATAATTGGGTTATGCAATCCACACTAAATAATGTCACAGCTTTTTAAGGCAGCGTCTAGATCTGATTCAAATGGGCTGGGGCACTGGATTGCTTGATTGAGCTAATGTATTTTTATTATATTTCTTTATGGTATAAATATGTTTTTGGTCCCTAATAAGTATTCAAAATTTGTTTCTGATCCCTAATAAATTTTTGTTAACTTTTTGGTCTCTAATAAATTTTTTGTTTTGGTTTTGGTCCCTAATAAATTTTTGTTAACTTTTTTATCTCTAATGAATTTTTTATTTTGGTTTTGGTACCTAAAGCACTATCTATATCACTTTTCAATGTGTTATCTAAACAAAATTGAGGACCAAAATCAAAATTCAAAAATTTTTCAAGGATCAAAAAGCACATATTTAACTCTTTTTTTATTGTATGCTTCCAGCTCTGTACTTAGTTTCTCTATCTATAATCCTTCTTTACTCGAGAGTTGAAGGAGAATAGCAATTTGACTACAAGAAATCGTCAGCAAAACAGAGCATCTTCACCATTTGTTGATTTCATCAGAAGAGATGAAAAAGAGAAAGGAGGGAGGGGTGGTAGGCAGCAGAATCATCATATTGTACATAGCTAATAAGGCATTTGCTTGGATACAGTCACCATCCAAAGTTATTTTTTAAGGAAAAGGAAAAGGAAAGATGCAAGAATGTAGAAGAAGCATTAAGTCTTTGACACACAGAATTCATTTCAATACAACAACAACAATAGACCACTGGAACCAACAATCATATGCCTCTTTTTAGCATTTTCGAGTTGTGACCATTAAATTATAACTATGTTGTTAAGATAAGGATCATGGCATAAAATATGTATGGTAGAAACTAAACCTGAAAGTGTAGTCATCTCATCATCCTTGTCGAGTTCCATTTCAGAGGAATCTGAATCTGAATCAGTATCAGCAGAACCAGTTTCAAAAGAATCTGATTCAGCAAGATCCATAAAAGCAGATTCACTCTCTTCAGCCAAAGAACTGCAATAAGCGTACTCCCCTCCAAATTGGGAAGCTGACATTGCAACATTGACAGGAGTCTCCTTGTAATCCAGAGAATCACTAGACTCTGCTGGCAGATAAACACATTTGCTCCTCTTTGCTCGGTGTGCTACCCCAACTTGCCCCAGTCCTGAAAACAAAAAATAGCCCATATTAAATATTTTTTGCTCTATCCAACATCTACTTGTTCTTCTATCAAAATAATAATTTTACCATTAGCTTGAATTGTACTTCCTATGCAAAGACCCATCACTTGTTAGAGTTAGAGCACTACCATCCACTAATAGTTTCTAATAAACATTTGGATCATCAGAGGATGAGAGCTGACCCTCAAAAGGGAATTTTGAGACCAATCCTCTTCACCAAGATGTTGCATGTGATTTCATTGTCATTTCTTAATGTTTCTGGTTGTGGATACATGACTATGCCTTTCTTAACAGTATATTATATGATCTAAAATTGGTCTAGTCAGAAGCAACACCTATTTTTTCTTGCTTCTTTAACATTTGCCTCTCGAGTTCAAGAGCATGAAGAATGGCATCTTCTCTGCGTGCATATTTCTCTCTTTTCTTTAACGGCATACCCTGGGCAGACTCCGCCCTTTCAATACATCCATCAAATTCACCACATCGGAATGCCTTCACACGCTTGGATTTCTCCAAATTGTACCAATCTCTGTTAAAAATAATACCAACCCACAGGAGGAAAATCAAAAAAGTACTAATGACAATTGATGCATAAGCAGGTTGGATGTCACAAAAACAAGTCTCCATAATTTTCTGAGTCACATACAGTCGAAACCATTCAACAAGTATATACTCAAAGTCACAGTCACAATCACATAAACTTCAACAGAACAGTTAACTCAACTGATAGTAACTTAATTGCCAGTGGCTAAACTAAACTAAGCAGCACTGTCTATAATCAACAAAGCGTGATATGAATTATTGAATAACAATAAACATAATAAAAGGAAAAAAGGCAATTACACGCTGGCATCTTCCCTTCCGAGTAGCTTAACGGGAGTTCCTGAACGAGGTGAAGTGAGATGAGAAGCAGAAAGGTGATCAGGGCCAAGTATTTGACCCGGCCACCACGAACCATTCCTTCTTCGAACCCACACAATCGATCCAACATCGCAATCCACTGCACCCAACCCCGAACTCTCCATCTCCCTCGCTCTCCCTTTAGCTTTCGCTTTTGCTTTCTTACGCTTCCCCAGTTTTTCTCTCTTTTTCTTTCGCTCTCTCGAGATTAATAGATGCGGTGGCTCAGCCGCCGGCGAAGAAAGACGATGAACGGACGATAAGTGCGATGTGGGTTAGGGCACAGGATTCCATTCAGATTTGGGAATTTTCATTTTTAGGGTTTTCAATTTTGACTTTGCTTAATTAAAATTCCAACTCCACGTTTGAATCTTCTAGAAATTCGTTAGCCACATAGTACATATGATATGCGTGGGTCGTGCTCGTGCAGTCGTGCGTTATTTTTTAATGTATGTGCACACATAACGCGTGACTTTAATTAATTAACTCGGTTAAATGTGACACTTTTTTTTAGATAAAAAAAAAAAATATGACACCTTATTTTTATGTGATATTTATTTATAGAATATTTTTTACAATAATGTAAATTATCTAATCAAAACTATAAAAATTAATGATTTAAATTTTTAAAACATAATTTTTTCTACGGTAAATAAAAAAATTTGTAAACTTTTAACTCTTAAAACATACATCCACGTTTTTTTTTAATAATACTTACAGGGTAATTTTTATCCTTGATGATACAACTGAAATTGGCAATGTTAGCTTTCCTATAAAAATAAAAATAATTGTGTTATCATTTCTTTTGGTCCCTCGTAAAATAATCCCCGATCTCTATCGTTGGAAAGTTTGAAACAAAACATTCTTTTTTACTGGTGAAACAAAAAACATTTGTATCGATTTTTGTGTTTTTATACTGTTACTTATCTCAGAATAAATATTTTTTTATTGAAACATATGTGCGTCTGTGTGATTGGTAATCCTCCTATGTTCAGTGTATTTTGTATTTTAAAGAATTTTTACATTTTATTTTGGATATTATATCAAAATTCTCTATTACCTATATTAAAAAATCAACTACACTCTAATAAAAAAAAAACAATCAACTACAATTGAAACACTTATCAACTATTAATAGCCTCATCTCCCAAAAAAAAAAACCGCTCTCTCCCACAATTTTTTTTTTATGTTGCTTTCCAGTTTTTTGTGTTCCTTGAGACTAAACTTGTGTTACAATCTCAGCAACAATCTTGCTTGATTGAGTAAAAGTTAATCTTTTTACAGCTTCATAATAAACTATTTTCATTTTCCTAAAAATATCTATGTTTGACATGCGTAAAAATGAAAATGCCTCGTGCAAATGCACACATACCTTACTGGTTCTTTATAGAATATCTTACACTCAGATATATTTTTTAATTTAATTTGTCAATTTTCATGATGAGAAAATACTTAATCCTTATTTTAACGAATAAACAAATCACACTTTCTTTTAGTTTTAATGAAAATAGAGAATACAAAATTATTGAAGATTTGATGTAAGATTATTATTGAATAAAAATATACGAATATAACATGAATAATTATTCAAAAGTTATGTAAAGAAAATATAACACATCATGCATATTTTTTTTTTAATATATAGTGATCACACTACAAATTAGAATAATTAATTGCATTATATTTCAATAATCAAGCACATGTTACCTTTGTTTCCATTCCACACTTTCCTTCCCCTATTATAAAATTTCAATGGAATGAATGATTAGCACCATCCATGTGAGTGTCATCAACTTTATATAGGATTAGAATCAAGAGCTACTCAATTTTTTAGATAAATAATTATTTAAATAAAAAATGCTAATCACATTATTTTTGACAATATGTTTTTAACACTATTTACATAATTAATTAAAATTTATTAAAAAAATATAATTTTAATACATTTTTTTTAATAATTTTTTATTTTTTAAATATGAGACTCATCAAATAAATTTTAATCATTTATAATAAATTTCAACTAATCACAAAAATAAAATAATAAAATAGAATGTCAAAGACAGTGTCATTAACTTTTTTAAAAAATATAATTTAATTTGATTTGATTTAAAAATGATATTAAATTTAAATTAAATTAAAATATTTTTATAAATTTATTTTATTTTTTTAGTTTACTCTCATTACTATGGAACTTATATTTTATTCATTTATTTTCATTTTGGATTCTTTTTAGTTTTCATCTTTACACGTTTTTGTTGTTTGTATCTTTCCCTTTTTGATAAACCGTTGTCATCTTGCAATATTAAGCGGCTTTTTTTAAAAAAAAAAAAATCTTCGATACTTTGCATATAGACTTTGTATTCATTTTCTCACACACATATATATATTAGAAACCATAATATCTTTTAATAGAAATTACTCGAAAATGGATAAAATTATTGTAAATAATTAAATAATTTTTTAGTATTTAATGTTTGAAGGTGTATTTTTTAAAAATCGAATATAGAATAAATTATACAGTACTTTTTGTCACATAAAATATATGTTTTTTTTGCTAAGTGAGTTTTAATTTTACCATAATGTAATTATATTTTTTAAATTTTTAAGATAATTATTTATTATATTGTTATTTTTATCAAATTCTTTTTAAATTTTATCTTTTTATTTTTTTATTACATTACCTAATGTATTTTTTTTTCTTCATAACCTTTCCTTCTCTCTCAAAATATGTGAAAATATCATTTCTCTATTTTTTTATTTAAAATTACATCTTGTTTTAACAATCAATCATTAAAAATTATATTATATTATTTATTTGTAAAATAATAGCTAATTATATTTAAATTATTAAAAATATAATTTAAGAGTATAAATAATTTTTTAAACAATATTGTTAAAAAAATCTCAAGTTAAATAATAAAACATATAAAAGTACATGTACATGTGATGAATGTTTTAAAAACTATCAAAACATTCCTTAAATACATGATATAATGGATTTCTACAACAATGCAACACGATGAAGTTTTGTTGACTTTAATCTTATTCTTGCAAAATATAATGAATTTTTTAATAGTACCTATTTAAATTTAAATTTTTTAATTAATAATATATTTAAATTATATATGTTAAAGTTTTTATATGTTAATGTTGGATTAATAATATATTTAAAATTTATATGTTAAATATAAATGTTACATATGTGTGTATAATATATACGAGACATTTTCTTTATTTTTATTTATTCAGTTAAGATTTTATTATTTCTATTAGATGAAAAGACTAACGAAACAAATTAAAATTAAATTACATTTAAATATTAAATCTGGTTAAACTATATATTCATAAATATTTAGATTTGCTTAGTCACATAAATATTATAAACAACTATACTGAATTGTAATTTTTTTCAAATTGAAAATCACAATTGAGTATTGCATTCAAAAATTAATCATGTGAGATTATACAAAATATTTATCACAATATAAACGGTTTTAAATATTTTAATATTTATTTGAGGATAGTTATTCTCAATAGTTGAATACATAAAAAAGAAAAAAAATATTTGTTTGATATTTAGTTAAAATTAATTAATTTATATATTTTCTTGTATGTATTTCAAATTGTAAAAAGAAAGTATGATCCAATAAGCTAAGTTAGTACTTGTTAATTGAAAAATTAAGTCTATTTTATCCAATCAATGGGTCAAACAAGTTAGGTTAAACTAGTAAAATGTAATCTAAAAAAATTATTAAGTCTATTTAATTTAATATTTTTTTATTATGAAATATGTATAAATTAATATAAAAAATGAGAGATAAATAGATGAATTTAACTTGATAAGTCCATATAAAAATCAACGTGACTTGATTCTAATTTGTTTTTTAGACTTTAACTTATTGGAATAATCTGTTTTGAAAATTCTACTACATGTATTTAATGTACAAATTAAAAGATATTAAATATACATTTAAATATTTTTAATTAAAAAATATTATTTTTTCAATAAAAGTCATATTTTAGACTTTTAACTTATACTTGATGAATTATAAAAAAATACTAATAAATTTTGCCTATGACATAAATGAAAATCACTTAAGTTTAATTTATAATAAGATTTTAAATACGATGTTATAATTGTTTATGTTGAAACATGATATAAAATGTTCATCCAAAAGTAATTAACAATTATTAATACACTTACACTTTATTTAACAATTTATCGTTATTTTATAAAATTTGTAAATAAATTATTTTTTATTACAAATATATTTTGATCTTATGTATCATCAATTTTTTTATAGTATATTCTTCATTAATTTTAAAAATTATAATTTAATATATTTTACATCATTAATATTTTTAATTTATTTTCACCGTATAAACAGGATGATATACTATTACTATTTTGACAACTCTTGCACTTAAAAAGTGTGAAAGTGTGGAGAAATTCAAGGCATTATTATGATTTATTAATTCTACCCTATTGTTGGGGTGTTGGCAATGAGAGTAAAAGGACAATTTGGTCAATACGGATTATAACGGCTATTTCCAAAAACAAATAAAATAGCCGTTGCCGTCCTTACAGCAAGTCAATTTCAATCTCAAGAACTTTGCAAACCCTATTTCTTATTTCCTCTGTCACCATCTCTACTATATATACAATCCAACTTATTTCCCTTCACCATTCAAATCTCTTTCTCTTTCTCTCTCTCCATTTTCCTGGCACTCGAACATTCATCACAGGCCTTCTAATCTCATTCACTTTATTCGATTTCATTTTGTCTAATAATCTGTTTTTGCAGAGTTTTGCTTTGAGCTTTATTTTTCTTTTCTTTTCGTTTGTGCCATTTTCTATATTGTTTCCAGTTTTTCTCTATTTCTGTTTTTTTTCTTCCCCTAACTATGGATGCAGGATCTTTGAGTTCTTCCGGAACCCTCAAAACACGATCACGCTACCCTCTTCAAGAGCAATTTATTCAAAGAAAGAGTTCCAAAGAAAATGTAAGAAAATTATTGCAATCTTTTCTCCTTAATTTTAATTTGTTTATAACTTTCATGACTTCTCTGCAAACTTATTTTATTAGGTTTTCAAATGTAAATTGTGGTTTTTAATGACAATCATTTGATGTTTATTGTTTAATCTATATAATTCGATGGTTAAATAACTAGAGATTCCAACTATACAGTGGGATCTGAATGATGGGATTCGAAACTAAACCCGATAAATCTTTATTTTCTTTTTTGAATGGGTTCCACTTTAAAAACAGGTTTTTGATTCTTCTGTGTATATTTTGTATCACTGTACAGTTGGACAGATTCATACCAAATAGGTCGGCAATGGACTTCGATTATGCTCACTATATGCTTACTGAGGGGAATAAAGGTAAGGAAAACCCAGATGTGTGCTCCCCCTCTAGAGAAGCTTACAGGAAGCAGCTTGCAGAATCCTTAAACATGAACCGGACCCGAATTCTTGCTTTCAAGAACAAGCCACCTGCGCCAGTTGACTTAATCCCTCACGAGACGTCCACTCTCACCCACGATAATAAACCAGTCAAGCCTAAACGGTTTATTCCTCAGGTGCAGTACTAAGATTTGATTCCATCAATTTTATTACTCAGTTTGTAGCAAGGATCTTCTGATTTTCTCTAGTAGGTCTAAGTGGGAAAAATTTCAATTCAAGTGGGTCTGAGTTGTAATCTTTATTGACTGGGTTTGTGTGGTAAACCATTATTTTAATTTTTTTCGTTGGTCAATATCAGACTTCTGAAAAAACTTTGGATGCTCCGGATCTTGTGGATGACTATTATCTTAATTTGCTGGACTGGGGAAGCGCCAATGTTCTTGCAATCGCACTTGGAGGCACAGTGTACTTGTGGGATGCAACAAACGGTTCTACTTCAGAACTTGTTACAGTTGATGATGAAGATGGCCCTGTAACATCTGTTAGCTGGGCTCCTGATGGACGGCATATTGCGGTTGGTTTGAACAACTCTGAAGTGCAACTATGGGATACAACCTCAAACAGACAGGTATATCCTTATCTTTAAACAAAGAAAAACACTCTAATAAATTACTTGCGATTCATCTGTACTTTACTGGTAATGTTGTTCTTGTTTGATTTTGCAGTTGAGAACTTTGAGAGGCGGGCACAGGCAGCGAGTTGGGTCTTTGGCATGGAACAACCACATACTCACTACTGGAGGGATGGACGGTAGAATTGTCAACAACGATGTAAGAATTAGATCGCATGTTGTTGAAACCTACAGCGGGCATGAGCAAGAGGTTTGCGGGCTGAAATGGTCAGCTTCAGGTTCACAATTAGCCAGTGGAGGGAATGATAATTTACTCTACATCTGGGATAGAGCTACAGCGTCTTCTAACTCGGCAACGCAGTGGCTTCACAGACTTGAAGATCACACATCTGCTGTAAAAGCCCTTGCTTGGTGCCCATTCCAAGGGAATTTGTTAGCTTCTGGGGGAGGGAGTGGCGACCGTTGCATCAAGTTTTGGAATACCCACACAGGTGCATGCTTGAACTCAATTGACACTGGGTCTCAGGTATGTTCCCTGCTGTGGAACAAGAACGAGAGGGAGTTACTCAGCTCTCATGGTTTTACCCAGAATCAGCTAACACTTTGGAAATACCCTTCAATGGTGAAGATGGCTGAGCTCACTGGTCATACTTCCAGAGTTCTTTTCATGGCCCAGGTAATTTATTTTTGGATTTTGTTGAGCACAAACCTGATTAGATTGCAGCATTTGAGGCTTTTCCTGATTAGTGTAATGTCAACTTCCTTCAGAGTCCAGATGGTTGCACAGTAGCATCAGCAGCGGCAGATGAAACATTGAGGTTCTGGAATGTGTTTGGAGCTCCAGAAGCAGCATCTAAGGCTGCCCCGAAAGCCAGAGCTGAGCCATTTTCACATGTAAATCGTATACGATAAGGAAATAGTATTTGTTGCCAGCCACGTCAAGCACTTGACAGGATTGATAGTACTTTACTCTACAGTTAATGACGGTAATTGCTGCCATCTGGAACGGTTTGTTGTATCGAATATATTTAATCACAAAACAGAGAGGCAATAAAACATTTGCCGAGTATAATATTGTAGGAGAGGCAATAAACAGATGGGTGAAATTTATGGGACTTCCATGTACATACAAATTGTAACATACAATCAGTGGAGAAAGCAACACTTTTCCCGTGGACGTAGTCACATACACAAGTGACGAACCACGTATATCGTTCTTCTTGCTCTTTTAGTTGTGCCACCATTTTTTTTAGTTTTGACACTCTTAAAGTTTCTACACCACAGGATAAGGAATATAAGATGCAAACTGAAAATTATCAAGATAAAAACAAAGGCGACCAGAGCCGGTATCTGACCGGAATTTAGGTGTTTACTGCAACAAAGTCTATACACTGTCTCGCACTCAAAATATTGAAAAAGGAAAAGTCATTTCTTACTTTTAAACAAGTCTCTTCAGGTCTTCAATGTTTGAAAGTGAAATTCTTTCCTTTTCTAATTTTACAATTTTTTTTTGTATTTTTATAAGTTTGATAAAAAAATTATTAAGATTTAGTTTTTTATAATGATATTTAGAAGATACGTTAATTATATTATATTATTTTATTAGTGTACGCAAAAAAAAATTACATAAAAAATTAATTTTTAAGTATTTTTTTGTAATTTTAAATTATTTTTTTGAAAAAAATTATGAAATTTAAAGAAGGAAGATATTATTTTTCTAAGATATCATTATAATTATTTTTTTTTATTTTCATTATTAGTTCTACATGGAAGGTGTCGTTGTTTTGATTTAATTGTTATAGTAAAAATTTTTGAATATCAACACAATTTTTGTTGTAGTAAAGGTTATTTTTTTACTTGAGCCTTTTTGTTAATTTTATATGTTAATATATCTCACCAAATCTCCTTTTGATGGTTATTATTATTGTCCTTGAATTCTATTTGACACTAGCATAAGAAATTAATGACACTTAGCCTGAAACATTTACCACAATAATAAAGATGCAGGTCTTTTTTTTTTTCTTTTTTTTTTTTTTTAAGATTACATGATTTTTTTTTATTATTGGCATTCATGCTCGGATCTTCTAAGTTCTAAGCAGAGAAATGTGGTGCTGGGAAATCAAACCCTTCGATGACAAGCGAAGCATGACCGTGCATTGCTCATATAAGATGCTTGTATACGGGACACCATTTTCGGCAGTTTCATACATTACTTCACAGTATTTCCTCAACAGCAGAATAAGAAACCTACAAGTGAGACATTTTCTACTCGATCATTTCTACTTTAGAAAGCCCATTTCTGAAGAAGTTAACAAGCATATTTTTCGTGAAGCATATATAGTTCTCATCTTCTCAAAAAGCTTCTCTTTCAACTGCAGGCGTGGAATACTAATTTAGCACCATTTTGATCGAAATATCTTTGTTAGGGATTAAGGATACACCAGAAGAGAGATCAATAAGCATATTAAATTCAGAGTTTACAGGGTCCGAAACATGGTAGTAAAAGTCCGAAGGCCTAAATTTTAACCAAATATCGTGTATCGCATATCATTGGCATCCTTGATTGGATGCTATGCAAATCGATATGACAAAGTTTACATTACACGACTAAATGTTCTATCAAATTTAAATGATTGTAGATATCATTGACCATAGGAAATGGGAGCACTTATCAGCTATATGTTTATTATTTTGTTTGAAACACTGCTTGATGCAAATTGTAAATCTGTTCACTCACGAGACTTTAGTCAAGGCAGGCCGAAGAGAAGAACAAAAACACTAGAAGACAAGTTAAACAGCTTCATCTTCTTGGTAGTTCACAGCTTGGTCCCAATAATGAGGAACACCAGCATCCACAAAGACTTTTCGGGCAGCTGCTTCGGTGATGCAATCATGAATGCTGAACCTATTGAAGCTGGGTTTGGCAACACTTCCTTGCCACACCAGAACACACTTATTGGCAGGCTTGTCATCATCTGAATCTTCATTTTCTTCTTTCTCTTTTGAAACTTCACTCCAATTAATACGTCTAAGCATAAGTTTCCCATACCTCTTAATTGACTTGCTTCCACCTTCCACGACAACAACACTAATACCATCACAAATCACAGCACATCCAGTCAAACGGTTCTCTTGAGCATTAACGTCTACTCTGAATCGGGCCTTTGGATGTGCGAGGTCATTTATCCTGTAAAGAGAGACAAGTGTCTCAAGTGTACTTGGGTCATCAAACAGCTTCCTCTCCTTCTTCTCCCGCACCTCGGCAGGAGTTAGCTTGCGTGCAATGTTCCTATCTATGTGAGCCTGCTCACGCTCAGCAGCTGCAGTACGTATTTCCTTTTCAAGCCGAGTAGGATCTTGAGTTGCTTCAGAGCCAAGCACTTTCATTAAATTGCTAATCTTGACCTTTGGTTTCGGTGGTTCTATGACACCCTGTCTTATCATCTCCTGTCGCTCTTTCTCCTTGGCTATACGTCTCTGTGTCCGGAGTTTCTTCTGCTCTTGCTTAGTTAGTTTCAGTGGTTGAGGTGGTGGAGGAGCGGGCTCAGCAGGTGGTTCAATTGGACGAGGATGCTCCACATAAAAAGTAATTTTTTCCATTTTCAGTTTATCTTCGCCCATGGTTCCATTATCAATGTCACCATAATTTCCAGAATGCAGAAGAGGCACGTCCCTGTTAAATTCAAGTAATCAAGTGAATAAATATGTTTACGTATGAACCAGGGTATAACTTACAAGACAATTATTATGATCCTTTTTTCTGCTTCTACTTTCGCAGTATTTAAAGAACAAAACAAAAATTCCCCCAAGACAAGCAGTACTAGATTTCAAATAGATTCTCATGTCAAATTGTTCATTGTAGGTACGATTTACCAACTCTCAATGATGTTTTCACGCTTTAGATTCAACTAGTACTATAGCAGTCCTTTTCAAAACAGCCAGGCTAGTTTATTCCAGTTTGCCAGCTGGAATCTTCTACCGGGATTATAACTATCATTGCCAACAAAGAAACAGAAGAACACAAGGTCATAACTACTGAAACAAGCATATACAATATACTTGCTAAATTTGAACTGCAAAATTTGTGACATTTGAATAACACCCTTAAAATAACTCATACACTTTAACAAACACAACATAAATACAATATGATGATCCAGGTAGGCATAAACTTACCACCACTCAATGTCTGGAATTTGATCCTTGGGTTTTTCTTTGATTACAACTCTCTCTGTTATTTCTATTAAGTTAGGATTTATATCAGGAGCAGCCTTTGCCTTTGCCAACTGTGCTTGTTTGGCCTTGTGCTCTTTTGCTTGAGCTTCTCCAAATTTACTCTGCATGAGTCAAATAATAATAACAAAACACATACAAGGTAATTGAAAATAATTAAGTAAAAGGGAAGTCACTAGAATGTGGGAGAAGGACACGGACAGATAAAAATACCTTCAACTTTATTGTTTCAGCGTCTCTTGACCATTTTCCTTCATCCACAAATTGGAAATTCATCCTCTTAGGCCGCAGAAGCTTTGTTTTGTTGATACCCATCCTTGCATCAAAATGAGGATTAGATTCAGGATCGACATCCAATACAGGTTGTAGGATTTCAAATGCTTCTTTCTTTTGTTTGTTAATGTTGACCTGGAATGTTCATACACAGATTCTAGCCTTAAGACAGGAATCCCAAACAGAAAAAAAATAACACTAATAAAAAGAGACAAATAAGAAAACAGCACACCTTTAATGTGCTGAGGTTGATGGGCTTAGTCACATTAATAACATTTCCATGTTCATCTATTTCTCGTCCCTGAGCATCAAGACGAAGAACAGGGGCCTTGGTGGGTTTCTGCAGCATAGCAACATCTGTTACCATCTGACCAGGAAACATGTTTATCAGAGGAGCAAATTGTGGATCTTGACGAAATCCCATCCTGGCAGCCAGCTCCTGAGCACGCCTCACAGCTTCCAAGTTGGGTAGAGTTGCATTTGCAATACTGGCAGCACTAGTACCAATTGCTGGAGGATTAGCATAAACAGCAGAAGCAGTTGAGGGGAAAATTGACATATTTGCAACATGGCCCAAAGAAGATGAGGTGGAACTTTTTAATGCAACTCCAGCAACAGAAGAGGGTACTGCAGATTCACCCTTTGAACCCAAGTTTGAGCTTCCTTGTGAATTTTGGGTAGAACTCTTATTCAACTGCACAGCCAAAACCAAAAGTGCAGTGATTAATGCACTCAGAGGAACATGTAGTGTTACAATAAAATAAATCAGTATCATCAGGTAGCTATTAAAGAGAAATATCCAGTCGACAATAAGTACTTATTAATAGAAGTAATGCCCAACTTACCTGAGGAATTTTCTTTAGCTTTTCTGACAACTCTTTCTGCATTTGTAAAGCTTTCTTAGCCTTAGCTAGGGCATCAATAGAGAGGCTCCCAGATTTTCCAGCAGTTGAAGATGACCCATCTGTACTAGATTTTCCAGTAACCTCATGAGACCTGGTAATACTAACGCCCTTATTTTCATTTGTGGTAGTATTCGAAGATACCTTGATAGTAAAGGAGGGAGGAGGAGCCAAAGATGTCTCAGGCACACTCATGGGGGCCACAGCAGGTGATCCCAAGGCACCCTGAAAGAACAAGGACAAAACGCCAGTGAATGTGTGTCCCTCTTCAAGTGTTACAAGAGGAATAATGGAAGAGAAGGAATTAGGAAACAAAGAACTGAGAGAGGTGAACATGTAATCAAGCTGAACAGAAACAAATTGCAATGATCGATACACAAGATAACAAATCATTCTCTTGCATACCGACCTATCAATAAGGTTAAGAGAATCAATCAAATTACATATCAATAGATGGACTAGAAGGATTATCTCATAGTTGCTCAAGTAAATTAGCAATCACATTCTAGCTCAGTAAGCAGTAACTGAAAGTAAACAACCCTACAATTTGACATGATATTCTAAACCAGCACTCATGTATTAGGAACAATGTGTAAGCAATTATAACCAAGAAAATAAAAAACAACTGTTGGGCATCATCAAAATGTTAAAACAGAATATTAAAAGAAAGAAAGAAACTCACATTTTGGATAAACACAGTGTCTTTGGAAGAAGCTGAGCCATGGGCACCATCAGTGACTTCCTCCTTGACCTTCGCCTCATGAATGCCTCTGATATTGTCATTACCATCTTCTTCTTTCTCCTTCTTGACTTTATCCCCAAATTTCCTCCGTTCCCTCCTCCCTTCCTTCCTCTCCTCAGAAACCCTAAATTTCTTATCCTCATAGTCCCTGTCCTCACTGTGCTCCCTCTCTTTCCGCTTATGAGAATGTGAGGAGTGCCGCAGCTCCACCAAATCTTCCCTCCCCTCATCACACTTCACATTTGATCTATCTTTGCTACCCTCCCTTTCATAATCCCTATCCCTATCCTTGCTTCCTTCTCTGTCATAAGCCCTGTCCCTATCCTTGCTTCCTTCTCTATCATAAGCCCTATCCCTATCCCTGCTTCCTTCTCTGTCATAAGCCCTGTCCCTGTCCTTGCTTCCTTCTCTGTCATAAGTCCTATCCCTGTCCCTTGATTTGTGGTCACGCTTGTGATTCCTGTCTGATCGATAATGGCGGTGATCATCAGAATCGTGATAGTATTTGTCGTCACGTTCCAAGTGCCGATCTCTGCTTCTCTTTTCAGATTTGACTCTGTCATCCATATTAAGGTTTGGGAGATGCTTCCTCTCTTCTATTGTAATTACGGGATCACTTTGCCTTAGCTCTTAACTTTGAAAACTATTAAATATGAATTCCTTACCATACACACCAGACAAGTTTTACAGCTCAATGTTCCTCTTCATAGCTAAAACAAGTTATTTAAAATTGAAATTAAATTAAAATATAATAATTAAGAAGAAAATAAACAGTATTCTCCTAGAAATAACAGTTTTTAATCATGTATTTATTTGATTATTTTTTAACTCATACTTATGAAATTCCTGATAATAATTAGATTTGTTTTTTCCAATTACACTAAAGAAGTTAGAAAAATTCATATGAACACAGTACAACACCAGAAGATCTCTACCAAGAGTAAGTTCTGCCTACCTAACCACACGAATTAGCCAAAGATGGGAACCTTAACTACTCCTTTTGCATGTTAATAGTTGTTTTCATATTCATAGTACATGCACATTTTAGTATATATCCTTATGTGAAATTATCCTGTATACTTTGATTATGTACATCAATGCATGCTCCTAAAATTTTTATCACACAAATGTAACTAGGTTCAGAAATACTAGTGAATGCAAGCCCATACATCAAGGAGAAACCATGCACCAATGCCACTGTGACCAAGAGTCTAAGCTAGTTTTAAAACAGTTAGAAGATCTAGATTATTCCAAATACATAGGGGAGTATAATACCGAGATACTATTTGCTTGTCAAGGTCTATCTTCAGCGGAAAAGCAGTTCCATACAAATTGACCATATACATTGCATCTTCATCACTTCATTTGTCCTGCTTGCCTAAAAATAACAAAGAAAAGCAAAATCATTTGAAGGGTAGAGCATAAGACAGACCCCAATTTGACTCCAAAAGAATTCGAATAGAAAAAAAATCAGCGTCACCATGATCAAATTTTTAATAATTTCTTAAAAATAACAAAAACTAGTGTTTTTTTTCTTCAATCAAAGTGGTCCTAACGAAAAGGGAAAATAGCTACGAATGCTGATGCCATGCCCAGTAAGATTCACACTTGAAAATTTCGAAATACAAAAAAAGTGAAAAGAACCTAAAGCAGGAAGTTGAGAGAAAGTGATTACAGATTCGCGGGTAGATTGGAGAGTGTGGGAAGCAACTAAGTGACTCTTAACCGCTTCGGGTCCGAACCTAAGAGCATCAATTTGGTATGCCGTGCTTTTTCCCGCTTCCTTCCTCTTCTTCCCTCTGCTAGAACTTTTGTAGGTACCCCGCAAAAGCAAAGCAAGAAACAACGAACAGATCTAGGGTTTTACTTCAAAGTTCTTGCATTTAAACTATTTGCAAGAAAAGGGTCTATTTTCCAGTTATTTACTAAAAAGTGCCTATCTAATTTTAATTGTATTTTGTGATAAAGTTTTTTTTTAAGATTAAATTGTAGTGTTAGTCCTTTATTCTTTTCCTACGATTTTAGTGTTTTATTTTTAAAAAATTGTAAATTTGGTTTAATTTTTAATTTTACATGTCCTTCTTTCTTTTTTATTTTTATTTTAATTGATTATATTATTTTTTAATAATATTTTAAATTAATATGTTAAATTTAAATTTTAATTAAATTAAAATAAAAATATATGTGTAAAATTAAAATTATAGATTTTTTAAAATAAAAGATTAAAATTAAAAACACTAAAATAATAAATAAAAATTAAAGATAATTTATTTTTTTATCTTTTAAAGAAAAAAAGAGTGTGTATGTATCAGTGTGTGTGTGGTGGGTAGGATAAGATTAGATTAATCTATATGAACTTATGAAGTAAGAGCAAGACAAGAGGGCTTCAATGCACACTTGATGTTTAATTGTGGAGTTGCATCAGCTGTTTACAGACCTTGAATGGCTTGAGGCCATACAGTGAGGTGGTTTGGTGTCTTCATCTCCACCACTAGTCAAATATTATCTATATTTTGAAACAAAAAAGAAAAAGCCTAAAAAATAATAAAAAGAAAAGGAGAAACTTTTTCCTCTTATTATTCAGAAGGAACGGGTGTTTGTTCAGTGGTGAATTCCTATCCGCACGTCTCACCGGAAACATGTCAGCGGTGGTTGCAGGCTCCTCCTCTTCATTCTCTGCCACCTTCACCACCAGAAGGAGTCCCTCCTTAAAAAACTCTCACCTCACACATTCCAAGACACTCATTACTCCTCAATGCCAGGTACTACTACTTACTATTCTTTGCTTATTACAAGCAATTATTATATAGGACCAAACTCATGTGACTTTTTTCTCTTAAATTGAAAATCTCTAATATATGTTGGGTGAAAATTATTCAGGATCATGTAATAGTTTCTTGTTTATTACATATTAACCAATAGAATTCGTTTTGCTTTTGTATCTGCAGAAAACATCTTTACAAGGTCTCTCACTTTATGAAGCCAAAAGGGGTGTTTCAGAATCCTTCCTAGTTGAGAACAAGAATGGATCCTCCATTGCTGGAAGGAGACTTGAGATCACAGCAAAAACTGCTGGGGCTTCAAAGACAATTGAGGCGGAGGTTGACAAGCCACTTGGCCTCACCTTAGGCCAAAAGTCTGGCGGTGGTGTTGTTATCACTGTCAGTGTCTTGCTCTCTTTCACCCTTCTATTCAATGCCGTGTTGAATGGAATGGTCCCAATTTGTGAATGAGGATTGTTTGTGGATGTTTGTTGTCTTCTATAGGCTGTTGATGGTGGTGGGAATGCAGCAAGAGCAGGGTTAAAGGCAGGGGACCAAGTTCTTTACACTAGCAGTTTCTTTGGGGATGAATTGTGGCCTGCGGATAAGCTTGGATTTACTAAAACCGCCATCCAAGCAAAGCCAGACTCTGTCTACTTTGTCGTCAGCAGGTTCTCCTATCCATCTTTCTTCCATTCTATCCTCTTAATTGCATCAGTTCTCTAGTAAATTTGTTGCTGACATAGGTTATTCTTCTTATTTTTTGGGTATAACTTGAGTAGCCAACTCCCCAATCAACTGTTTTTTATTTTTAGCATAGGGAAAATAAGATATAGAAAACTGAAGAAATGATAAGTTCAGTATGCAACTCCATGAAAATTATTGTGGTACTTAATATGTTCATTATTTTGTTTCAATGATATAAAATGCATAAAGTCTGTCTAATGTTCACGTGATTATGTCATTTATTCTAGTATTTACCTAACAGCTGCAATGACCTAACACCTTAAATATCTTCATTTTTTGTTATTAAGAGGTGCTGAAGTAGACGTTAAAAAGCTCACAAAGCGGCCTGCTCCTCCTCGATTTGGAAGAAAACTGACTGATAGTCAAAAGGCAAGATTCATGTTGGATTGACATGCTTGTTCTTCCTCCTAATTATTTATTGTCTAGGCTAAAGATGATATTATGTCCATTTTACAATCAATTGTTGATTAAGTGCACTTTCATGCAGGCTAGAGCTACTCACATTTGCCTTGATTGTGGATACATATACACCTTACAGAAACCTTTTGATGAGCAGGTAAGTCTAGCGTATAAAAGTTTACTTCTAAGCTCTTCCTCCGTTCTTTCCTTCAGGTGCCCATGGTTTTTAAAAAGATGGAATGCCTTTTGTTTTAAGTTTATTATGATATTGGTATCAGCAATTTTCATGGTGATTATTAAGAGGGACTTCATAGTGAATCCAATAGTGTCATCTGATCTATGTAGCTGACCTTAGTGAGATCATAAGACTTTTGTTGTTGTAATATTGGCATCAGCATTCAGCAACTTTCCTATAATTATGATTATTCTCTCTGTCTATTTAGTGTTGCTCTCTGCATTATTCAGGCATCATATGCTTGATAGACATTCTGTGCTAATTACTATCTATGACAAATTACCATTATACCGAGTGATTTGATGATAGCCATAAGATCTGTGTGTGTTTCAAAACTTAAGCCAAAAAGTTATAAAATGATATATGTTTCAATTTAAAATCATGTGCCTGGAAAATTTATCTTCTGGAGATAGTATTTGTTGAACTTGAATTATCAACGTGCTGATTGCTTTTGTCAATTCCATTTTATTTATCTTGTGCAGCCGGACACATACGGGTGTCCTCAATGTCAAGCACCTAAGAAGAGGTTTGCTCGGTATGATGCTAACACTGGAAAAGCTATTGGTGGGGGCTTGCCACCTATTGGAGTTATTATTGGACTCGTGGCTGGTGTAGGGGCAGTTGGAGCTTTGCTTGTTTATGGTCTTCAGTAACATTTTATTCCATGACATGTTAATTTTACTCATTTTCTGTCCTCCAAAGCTGTCCAATATTGGAGCTTGTATCTCAGAAACTCCTTGGATGTTCATGTCAAAGTTGAATGAAGCTTTCTATATGAGATTCAAAATGAATTTCAAACTATTTCTTTTTTCAGTTTTTTGTTTTTTGGGATGGTGGAGGGGAGCATTAGCAATTTGCAGAACTACATGGTTGTTACTGCATTGCAGATTTGCAGTTACCATCCTCATCCTCCGGTGTTCACAATTCATGTTTCAAATTGTACTTAAAAAGGGAAAATGATACATAACATATAAATAGAAAAATAGATTAAGACACGCTAATATCTATCTGTAATAGTATAACGCCACCTTCTCCGACCCTTTTAATTAATTTACATAAATTAGGAAAGTTGATAAATTTTTAATGATATTAAATTTGTCAATAATTTATTTTTAAAACTATCTTTCAAATTTTGGATCTCACTATTTCACTTTTTTTACTTAATTATTTTATACTTAATTTATTAACGTAAGAAGAGAATATTAATTATATACTTTATCTTATTAATTTGTAGTTAAAAATAATTTATTTTATTAATTTATAATATTTATTGTTTATAGACTAAAAATATTTTAAAATAATCTAGAGTATTTTGCTAAAAGTAATAATTAATGTAAAAGATAATTTAGAGAAAATCTTATAAAAAAGCTAATAAATTTATCAAAACTAACATATTCATTCAAGCGAAATTAGACTTGAATTTTTTAAAGTAAGATCTTAAATTCAAGTCTTGTGGATGAAAAAAATAATTAAGAAAAAATATTTTATTGAAGGTAGTCAATCAAGAAATTAGTCATAAACAAATTTGATGATACTTCGTAGAAAAATGTTATTAATTGAAATTTTTAAAATCACAAAAAATCATGGATTTCACATCTTATTTAATGTTTTTCTCAAATAACTTTGTAGTTTTCAATAAATTATAATATGTCCATAAAAATGTATTAGAGAGTATTCCTAACACTCTTTTACTTTGTATTTGTAATCTAGTGACAACAAAAATATCAAAAATTTCTTATATAAAATGATAGAGGTAGTATATAATTATTTTGAACCAATACCTTAACCTAATAAAGGCTTAACAAATATGAAAACTTTGTCCTGACTATCATTGTGATATAAGAAGGATCAAAAGTTTAATTAAATCACGTTAGCATATGTTTCTGGTAATAAGTTAACTACCACAATAGCAAAATTTATTAGATATAATATTTAATTGAAGACTATAAGAGAGATCAAAATTACTAAATTTTAAAATTTGAAAATCAAAATTGCATAATTATAATATTTAAAAAGTAAAAATTACTATTAAGTCTTTCTAATTTTGTTTAGTTTAGTTTTTGTAATCTTGCATATTTCAAGCATATAATTAAAAATATGTTCCTGTATAATAATCAATAAATTTAAGTTAGTGCTACATGTTATAGGATAGGAATGGAAAATGATACTTATTACAAAGTTTCCTCCAATTGGATTGTCGAGAAAGTCATTATCACATTGTGTTGCATATTGTAAAATATTGTAGAAAACAACACCATGAACAAAACAATGATGACAAATTGTGATGGATATTCCTTCTTAAAAATTGAAAAACAAAAGAGAAAAAAAACTAACCTTTAGAAAAAATTTTGGTAAAATTGAGGATGAAAAATTAGAGGTGTAATATTAATATTGATCTTGAGATCACAATGAAAGAAGCATAAACATGATTATGTAAAAAACATATCATGATTGAATATGAAGTATTGTAAAATAAAATGTATATGATGATTTTTTTGTAAACTCGACATATCTCTAATCAAGAGTCAAAGACTAATTTCTCACACTACTAATATTCATTTAAAAAATTAATCTCTAATAATAAATATTTTTTTATTCGTAATCACCTACTTAAGAATAAGATTATTTGTCATTCATATCATATTATATTAGAAGTAGATGAATAAATTGATAAAAACATATTACAAACTATTCTTGTGTAACACGTGTCAATAGAAGAAAACACAAAATAGATTACATTCTCAAGCTAAGACAAGCATATTTGGAAGAGGATTAACCACCTCAATGAACATAACACTAGAGCTAGGCCAAAACTTAGTAAAAAAAATTTGCATATTGGTTATCATCTATCTGGGTACGGATAAACTCTAACTTCCAATTTTCCCTAACAAAGTCCTTGATGTTTTTAATGATTCTAGCATATCTACAACACTAATGAAAGAGATGTTGGATGAGTTACAAAGCATTTTGAGAAATTAATACACAAATGGCTTCATTACCTTCAATCCTTGGAGTAAGGTTATCAACTTTGCCTTAAAGTTATTTATTGATCTTATATCACCATAGAACCTTTGAATCCAATTGTTTGAAGAGTTGTGAATCAGACCTCTATACCCTGTTGGCCTTGGATTACTACAAAAACCTCTATCCACACGAAGTGACTTTACATCTCATATAAATAGTACAAGATATTCATTTTTCTTTTCTTTGACAAATTTAAGACGCGTCATCATATATGTAAGTAGCAGATATAGGATCCTAAGTTAAGAGAGACAATTTATTTAAAAAATAAAAATTAATTATTATTATCATAAAAGAAGTAAAAAAATATATAATTAATAAATTCAAATATATAAAATTAGAAGGGACAAAATATACACATTTAAGATATTTATATATAATTTTTAAAAATGATTCCTCAAATATATCTATATCCTCATGTGTACTAGAAGTATTTTTTGAACACTTTCATATAAAAATTGACTTTGGACTATACTTTAATGTGATTAAATCCAACTTATAAACTATTCATTATGGTGTAAACTTAAAAAGAAAGAAAAAGGATCCAAATATTATTTCAATCTTATGATATTTCAATTAGTGATTACAATTCATATATATAAACCACCTATGGTCTAACTAAGGAAATATAATTTTGTCTAAGTTAAGGAAATATGAAAATATAAGTTTATTCTCATTGAGGAAATAAGAAAAATACAAATATTCTAATCATATAAATAAAAACTTTATATTTCTTAAGAATTACTTTGATATAACTAATTTGGTGAGAATTGACTTACCGAGAGACGATTTATTTAATTTGAAATTAATAATTAAACAAATTTAAGTGTGAAAAATTGTTTAATCAAGGGTTGAACAACATTCTCTAGAGATAAAAGACATACTACATTAGTCACCATTGTGCTGTAGACAAATCAAAGATGATTTTTTTTATAAATATTATAAATAAATAAATTTTTGGTTGATGAATCTAAATTAAAATATTTAATCTTATTATTTTATACAAACTAATGTGATTTTATTTTCGATGTATAAAATATCCTATAAATTGTATGACATTTATCATTTTAATAATTAAATTAAGTATTTATAGTAAATAAATGTAAACATATCATATTATATGCATAAAGTAAAAGTACAATAAGTAAAAAATAATTAGCTAAAATTATTCGTTAACGTATACATTAAATTTTAAATAATTTAAAAGTATTTTAATATGTACTTTTATTTGGTTGTTTTAAAATGTGTTTTATATTAAAATGAGAATTAAAAATAATAAATTATATAAAGTTTTACAATAATTATCATAATTCACCTAAAATAATAATTAAGAATAAAAATTAAGAGATATATTACTATTATTAGTTGGAAACAAACACTCAATATTTTGTCATTATTAAGAAGTTATTTTTTGTTTATAATGAAATTATAATTGAGAAGTAGTTTTAAAATTAATTAAAAGATAAAATAATCTAATAAATGTATATACCAAAGATGAAAATAGACTTTATTATTAGTATATATTATACTTATCAATTTGTATATTATATTAAAACACATATAACTTTTTTCCCTTTTAAAACATTTTTTATAAACTAATTTTTTAAAATATTAATTAAATAAAAAACTGTGTGATAATTTTTTTAAAAAATTTATTTTAATATTTTTTTTCTAAAAAAATGAAATTTTAATAATAGTGCATTTAAATTTGACACTTATTATATTTTTTAATGTTAGATGCAATATTTGTAAATTAATTTTTTTAATATCATTGTTTTAGTTATTTATATAAAATAGTGTGATTTAATATACTATTTAAAGTTCCTATAAATTGCACAACATCTGTGGCTTTAATTGTTAGTTAATTATTTGTAGTAAATAAAGTTTAATTTATTATATTGTGTACATTATTTAAAAATACAACACGTAAAAGATAATAATATGAAATTACTTGCTAATGTATAACAAAATTTTAAAAATTTAAAATAATATTAATATTTTAATTTCTATGCATTATTAGTGTTAATATAAATTTTAAAATAATTTTATAAAAATTAAATCAATAACATCTAAAAATTTATGATTAAATAATAATATAAAAATACTTTACTCTATCGATGTATGAATTATTTTTTTAAAATTTATAGCAAATTTTAA